>SNQN01001200.1:0-35987 GCA_008642245.1 Bassia scoparia | reverse complement strand
AATCCAAGATCCCAAATCATTAAGCAATAATTTTATGGAATAAAATTCAATAATAAGTCTAACACAATGTGATTATCCCTAAATTCTACATAGAACTGATGATTTTCATTCTGTAGCAAGGAAGGAGAAACACTCAAAGCATGGCAATAATGAAAAACGAAAAAAAAAAATATATATAGGAGGACACTACAATAACACGATATGAAAAAAAAAAATTAAATTCAAAAGAACACCTCATAACATGGGATATGAAAAAAACATAAATTAATTCAAAAATAACAATAACCAAATAAATTAATCCATCAAACTAAATAATAATCAAACTACAACAAAGAGAAATATAACTCTCACCAACTGCTCCATCCAAGTAAGCCGAGTGACATCAACAGGAACTAAGTGAATTGGAAATCTTCCATTGTTTTTAACAAAGAAATTGCAAAATCTGCGAAATTAATTGTCAACCACAATAGGCTATTGAATCCAAACAACAATAATGTACTAGGATACATTTCAATTAACGTCAAAAAATGTCTAATATTTACTGTCAATTTGACAAAGAGATGGAGGACAGGGAGGGAATGTGTCGTTTTGAGGGGAAGCTGAAATGATTCATTTTGGGCAAAATTTACTATTTGATTTTTTCAGTTTGAAGCCCATACAAATATTCATGTGCATACATTGGACCCATTTCCTCTTGAATTTCAAAATTTTCCTCCTCTGTGCATTTGGATTTGTAACACTTTGCTGCATACAAATTTCTCGGGGTAGGGGTAGGGTAGGGTGGTTTCATGAGAATGAGGTGGGTTGGGCAAAATACGTCATAAGATTCACCTCCGTTTCAATCACCCAAGATCTCATGAGACAAGTATATATCTCCAATTTCCATCCCCACCCACCACCGTCAAACATTCATTCCCGCCTTATTTAGGAGACTTTTTCTAAAATTTTAACCAACCAGACACATACATTCCATCAGGGGTAACAGATTTATACGGGGTTGATCACAAATAGGTTATCAAGTGGGCTTTTTTTCAAATAAATTTCCTTTTTAGTTGACAGCGACGCGTTTTTGTCCTAGGTTAATGAACGGGTAATCGGGGTAATTTTATTTCATTGGTTTGTGGGCATAGTCTGACCAGGTTACCTTTTTAATTTAAAAATGTTATATTATTACTTAATAATGTTTCAATTTACATTACTTGTTGTGTTGTTTTGTTATCTGTTGTTGGCTTGCATACATGACATTGGACTTCTTTGGACGGTGGCTATGGCGGATGAACTTTCTTGTTGTGAATCGCGTAGGCGGGTAAGTAAATTCTTTATATATTTTTTCTTTGTTATAGATTGCGGCGTAATTGTATTCAATTTCTTGTTGATGATTTAGCACTTAACGTATTCAATTTAAATGCTTCAGACTTTAAAAATGTTACTGGTCTGCAGCTGTGAACAGTATCAAGGAATCATTTGTTAGGGTTTCCTTGTTTGGTTTTTTTAATTGGGTGATAATTTTATAGGTAGTGTTATTATCTTCGTCATTGCCACTGGGATTTCTTGAATGTAGTGGTAAATCACTCCAATCCATAATTAATTATACCATTAGGTAGTTGTTGTTGAATGTCTGTTTCGGTAGTAGCATTTATGTTGAAATGAAGCTGTTACTGTTGGACCTACCGGTTTGAAGATGGTATGTTGATTGGCGGACGACTGAAGGGGTGTGAGATGAGAGAATTGTGTTGGTAGTGGACCCCGATAACAAATGTTCTTACACCCAAAACCAACATACTGTGACAACAAGATTTGAGATGGGAGTTGCTTCTTGCCGAGAAGGAGCCCCGAGCTGGCCAAAATCGTGGCTACTGGATTATTCCGGTAAAGGAAGTTATATCTTGATGACGATGAATGGAGGATGGGGAAGAGAGGTGGTGGACCAATTGTGGGTATGGTCTTTATAAGTTATGTTGGATGTTGAGGAAATGTATAAGAGGTATGGCAAAATCGAAGGGTTTGGCGATTAGAGAGTGTGGGGTCTTATATAATGTAGCCGATGTTCTTGTAAGTGGAGGTTATAGGTTGTGAATGTTATGGATCCCCTGAGATGATGTCAATTAGGAAAAATGAGAAGGAAGGCCAAAGAATCCAATATGAAGGTATTGGATGTAAATTGCAATTGGTGTGAACCGAGGAAACCTTAAGTCAAAGGAAGTGGTTTTGTGGAGCTATATGGTTTTGCATCATTTTTAATGGAGGAGAAAGGATTGGGTAGTATCGAGAGTATGTTTGGAAGCATAACTAATCACCAGCCTGATCTCATCTCAAGTGAAACTTGGTTAAAAGCTATAGGATGGATCGTTAAGTAAAGGGATTGCGTGAAGGCTTGAAAATCGACTATGGTAGTGGAAACGTCGTCGTCAACGATACATTCTTACATTGGTAGTATGAGCGCGGGAGTTATGAAAATACTCCTTCCTCGAGAGAGATTTGAGACATAAATGCGAAGTGAAGGTTGAAGGATGGAGGAGGATGGAGATTCTAATGCTTTATGTGCTTATTCAATAAGATGCAGAAAACAGAATATGCAGTTTTCCATTGTCATAGGTTGGATTCTTTAGGTATGATTGAAGGACATTCTGTGGTGTGGATCCTTCGTTAGCCGAGAGGCAGTTAAGGAAGTCAGTGATGACTTTTTTACACAACGTATTTTGACTATCAATATTTGTCTTTTCCTTTTGCAAATTTTTGTTGGGGGTCAATCATCACGATCCAAATATCCTGTTGGGTTGTGCGTTAATCACTAAGGAGGACTTGGCAGGACATTTTTGAGTGGGTTTTTAACCATATGGTTGGTTTGCAATTGTGGAATAGCCCCAAGGTAACTCACAGATCAAATCCGACCGCGATGCGTAAAGCGTTGGAATCAGCAATGTTCTACGACGCCACCGGATGGTATGCATTTGGCACATTACTCAAAAATATGCATACAAGCTAGGGAGCATGGAAAAAGTAAGTAGGTTAACTAATTAGCTATCCTTTGTTTTTTTTCAGTAGCCTACCAGATTGTTGGTTAATATGTTAGTAATTGTTAAATTGGAATATGTTTGGGTGTTGTAGTTGGTTTTGTAATGTTCTAACTAATTTTTATATACTGTCTTCAAAATGTTCAAGTATTCCAATTGAAGGACAAACTTTTAGTTTCATTTACAATAGTCCAAAATTTCTGTCGATTTGATCGACCGTTATGGGCTGTTACCACTGCTAAATATGAAGTTGAATAGAAAGAGTGGGCTGCAAATACTTATGCGGAGCATAGTATGTGGTTATGTCGTTGCATGATGACGTATTTGGGCATAGAATGCATACGACAAGAAAGGTTGAGAATATTCATGCTTCTTTGATATAGTTTTTTGCTAGGAATTACTATGTTATGTGGTGTGGTGAACGGATATATTGTTGTAGGTTGAGAAGCGTATATTTGAGGAGACATTGCTGATTTTCTTGCGATTCAAAAGGTGTTCCATACATATGTCACTTGCCTTACGCAGCTGAAGCTTTTTAGGAATATTTACACTTCAACAAAATTTTGAAGTTTATTCAACACAATGTAAGGTTGAGCTATGTGAGTGTTGATCAAGAAAGAGTTTTGTGGGTGGCATGAAAAATTGAGACGTTCTTGATGGAGGGATAGGGTGTGGGTGTTCGAGGGATTAAACACATCTGTTGTGACGGATGATCACACCTTACTTTAATTGTGAGTTTAACTCTAAAAACAAAGTTGCTGGAATGTAGTTGCAAAATGTTTGAGGACAGATGGGATAATGTGTCGATACCTTCATACGGTTCTGTATGATAGCTTCTATTATTAAGTAAATAACCTGAGATGATCTTTATGGTGTTGAGTAAGGTGGCGCACTATGGCTTTTTGTCGTCTCGCCTATCTTCAGTATGTGGTGGCTTTTCACGAGTCTGTCACGCACTTGAGCTTGATGGTTACATAGACTTGATCGTAATAGCGTTTTGGTGAACTTCTTTCAGACGTAGGTGCAAGTCAGAGCGTGCACTAAACTTTCTATTAAGTTACTTAAAAGCGCAATAGAAGAGTAGTAGGTGCTTGGGCCGAGGAAACAAACGAGGAAGTTGTTGAGAGATGTGCAAAATGTGGGGAAAATGCAGACCTTCAGCTTCGAAATCGTCAGGGTGAATCAAATGTATGTCCGATAGTGTTAGCTTTGTTCCAGTTGTTGGCGACTCTTCTATTCCCCAAGCAGCTTTTCTCCTGGAATTTTATCTTAGTGTAGTGAACTCCATCTTGTGCTGGTGGGACTCCTACTATTGGTCATCCGGGGCTTACATATAATGATCGACGATCTATACCTAAGAAGAGAGAGTGGACGGTCGACTCGTTTCAAAACGTATTCAGAGACAGGGTGCAAGCTTCACAGAAGGGCGTCAGTACCGGATCACGAGGCGGTAGAAGCGGTGCTTGCACTAGGGAAACTCGAAAGTAGAAAAAGGAAAAGGATGCAATGTGAGACAGATTCCTAAGTTAATAGATGCTTTCATAAATTTGTCACCGGTATTGTTTTACTTTTATGGTAGGCTGTTCAGTTAATATGGAGTATAATTTGACATTTATAATTTATATTTTTGACAGAATGCGAATTGTTCTGTTCCTAATGCAGAAGCTAATCCAAAGAAACTCATGGTATCATCTTTCATTGAAGTAGATTTAGTTTTGTTATTTTGTTTCAAAAATTCCATTCAATACAACAATTCCCATTTTCCCCTTAGGTCAAGAAGAAAGAAGTCTGTTATCGTTCGCTGATGCTTTGACGTGGCAGATGGGGTTTTTTGGGTTTGATGATGAGTTGATGTGCATAATGAGGTCTATATTTAGTCGAACGATGACAACCAGGACACCGTAGTTAACAAGTGAGCTGGTAATTGCAGATATATGAATCTTCTGCGTCTTAAGTTGTTTGAAATTTTGGTTATATGTTTGTGTGTTGGTTTAATTTGTGTTGAACAATTAGTTTGTAGCATGAGTTCTATAATCTCTGAACTAATTTGTTCAACAAATTAAGTTAACTTATGTTGCTCTTATGTTATATATGTGTGGCGGGTGATGGATGTCTTTGTCTGTTGGTTTTTCCAGAATGTTTGTTTCTCAACTAACGTTTAATTTCAATGTTATGAAATTTTAGGTGTTGATTCCACAACCAAAGGCTAGTCGGTGAAGCTCCGTGGTGTTGTAGTCAACAGTTATTGTGGGTGTGATTTACATTGACAACCAATATGTGTAGGCAAATGTATGTATTCAGACTTGTCATTTTAGGTTTTGACTGAACTTATGCAGTGGATGATAGTGTAGGTTTATGTATTTATTTCAATTGGCCTGGGTTGATATTTGCGTATGTGTTTTAAAACTGATCAACTTTGGTGGTTATATATTGAGAGTATCACTTTGTCCGAACCCGTACATCATAATTGATTAAATTAAAATTATAGGCTCTTAAAATAAACATATTTGTTAAAATTAGCACTCCAAAGTTAAAAGGTCACAAGAGGAAAAAAAATGTTACAATTTCAAAACAATTATATTAAAAATTAAATAACTCTGAATTATAAACACTCCGAAACAATACATCTAGTAGTTAAAAGCCCTTCTCCGTTGATGACAACTTGACTCTTTTGATTGTATTGGAGGCTTTGAGTTCAGCAAGTCGAGTCATTGTCCATCATTTCCATTTGTAGTCAAAGAAACAATCGGATTGAAGTTGACGGGCCCACTGCGCCCCAAGCATGGTTTTACTTCCTACCACTTGTCACAAACGAAACATTGGTGGGACAACGGAAATTACAATATTTGAAATTTCGTTAACCACAAGTATCACCAAATTAACCTTGATGCAGAAATTTACTCTTTGTGCCAAAGTAATTAATAAAATTAGCTCTAGCATCGATTCTAAAGCATGTTTACCATACTCGGCTCGGCAAAGTGTAGATATTTGAGTTAAACACCAATCAACCGACATGGTTTTGGAGCTCCACTCCTCCTTTCAAGTACGTGTTCCAAATGTGACCAAAATCCCGCGGGATTTCTTCAACTGCATTACCTTTTTTGACAGTGATGTAGTCGATGTCGTGGACAGTGCACCGAATGTGTTGTTTAGTTTGAGACTCATCTATACAGTACTTAATGGAAATTACCATTGGTGTATGTAAATTCTTGATCCCTCAAGACCCCCCCCCCACATCTAAGGGTAATAAACTGTAAGCAACTATTGCAGACATATCTGAGTCTTTCTAACCCACTTTCGCTGCATGGATTCGGTAACAACACCAGTTTGTAAACCACCGTTCAGAATCCTATCTAATGCAGTTCAAGTAAAATTTGTGGCGGGTCGTTCCTCACAAATGGTTAATGCACTCAATATTTTCAGTGATGATTTACGAAATGAAGTTCTGGTCGAGTAGTATAATGTACAAGGCAGAGGAGTTATTGACTCAACTACTACAATAAATTGTCGAACTAATTTCCTAAAATATGTTGTATGGGTCCCAAATAACTTGAACATGGTTCAATCATGTTTACTGCCTACACATTATTACATAGACCAACAAAATAAATCAAGAAAACTCAACTACCATGCATAGTTTACCGAAAGTTACTACCACGGAAATTTAATTAAACTAAAATAATTCAAACGCGTGATTTACCACTTAAACAATTACACATAAATTCCATTAATACTGAGCCTGGTGTTACTGCTCATGTTAACAAACATATACAACTACTAAACTACAATTGGTTGAACTAAGATCCCAACACATACAAAGGAAACAAAAAATATTATTGGAGTTCCAGTACAATTACCCAGTCGATTACAGGATACTTCTACTATACTACAAACACAAAACAAATAAGTCGCCGGAAACAGAGAGAAATAATCACAAAAGCTTCAGCTTCTAGCCAAATCACATTCAACGAACAAAGCATTAATCGTTTTCGTACTGAGCGGCACTTGCAGCCTGTTAGTTGAAGTGGATTGTTAATTTAAGGAGGACACGATTGCAAGGGTAAGAATTAAATTGAAAGAAAATAAAATAATTATATAAATAAATGATCAAACAAGGAAAAATTACCCAGATATCAAAATGAACGAAGCGATATTACCGTAAAGGGTAAGCATGACACTGACATGGGCTTGGCTTGCATCAAAAACATCACTGCACACCTTCAATGGTAAGACTCTCATCTATATGCCAGTTCAAATCGATTCCTTCTTCATCACATACTCTCCTGAGCATTGGCTTTGAAAATCCTTGTCTCGAAACAGATTATGCAAAAGGGTTGTACGCATCACATATTTTCTGAAGATTTTCGATGAACGACTGCCTTGCCAAACCCCTGTATTCATATGACAATACACGTCCGACTGGCGGACAAGATCCAATTCTCCTCAAATTCAGGAGTCAACTTGACCTGTTAAGCGCCTGTACTCATCATCTTTAGTGCAGTCCACATGGAGCACATGCCTATGGTTGTGAGATGTGAGTCAACAGAAAAACACAATACCATCAATGTACGCTCCGATATTGATCATTTTTTTGTCCTTAGGCGACAACGAGAAGATTGGTTTGTCGGTGGCCACTATCGACGCCGGGTCAATTATCTCCTCGAAAAATTTGTTTTCAACAGCCGGTAGTTGTCGAGCAACTTGGTAGATGGTTGCAAGCCTTTGCTTGAGCAGCTTCACATTGAGCCTACCATAAATGTCTCCGATGTTGGGTAGGTGACCGKGTCTAAGCTTGCTTTCCTCAGTTTTCATCATTAGGTGTTTAAGGACAAAGGGGGGAATGCTGTCAGGGGTCATAACAATGTTATAGACCTGAACAGCTTCAAYGTCCACCTCTGACCCRTCCCTATTCTTGGTATAGTAGGTGCAGCTCTAATAATTAAACTCAGATGGAGATGTGTTTAGTGGATCCATAATTTCATAGAAGGTTGGACATTGGACAATGTTTTGGTTTCGTTGAGTGTTTGGGTTTGGTGGAGATGCCATGGTGAAAGAATGGAATTTGAAGCTTGGTAATTTTGGTTGAAAGTGTGGAAAAGAAGAAACAACAAGAGTCTTAGGTGAGTTGGAACCTCAACAGACTCCACCATCACATATTTATAGCCAAGTCCAAAGGCGGGAAGTATTAATTTTTGAATTTTGAAAAAAATTRTTTCGGTGAAATTCTACCGGGGAATTGATTTTGGGTAAAACAAGGTTGTTGATAAGTCTGGATTGTGATATAGGTAGTATAGCTGTGTTCAGAATAGGACCATAACCTATTTTCCAGCTGTCTGATTTAGTACATCTACGGACTACGGTTATTATTCAACGAGTGGATGGGCACACGGATTGAGCATTACTCACCGTTAGATTTACTTAGGGAAATCTTAATTGAAGGTCAAGATGAGGTTAAAGTTTAATTACTGCTCAACTTTTGACCATATCCAATTCTCTCCAAAACTAATAAGCTACGATTCCTGCTTCCCCCCAAAACGAAATTACTCGACGTCCAAACCAAAAACACTAAACTTTATTAAAAATTGAACCAGTATATTTTTTTTTTGTTTTGAAATAAAAGGGGGTTTACCACTTTATGATTATAGTTTTACATTGAAAATTTTTGAATGGTTATAGTCTTAAAGAACTGGAAATAAAATTTAAACAAAAATTTTCTCAAAGTAAGTATTCATATAATACCGTTGTTTGAAAACCAACTATAAATCACTTAACGTTCCGAAAAATTAACTTAATTGATTAACATAAACATTAGGTGCTTGCATAAAGTAAATTGATGTGTTTTAAGTGAAATTCACATTTTTTTTAAAAAAAACAAATTCGATATGTTTTAAGTCCAATAAAGTTTATCTAAAAACATTAAAAAAAATGTCAAACTTGTATAAATCAGTGATTTCCCCTAAATGTTAACAAAAAACAATTTAAAAATAATTTTTTGCAAAATAATGATGACAAAATAACATCAAATACGATCATAAAAAATCGACAACACTGACAATGAAAAGAGAATGACCACTAAATCGGTCGAATGAAACTAAGATTATATCAATTGTTATCGGAACARGATAAATAAACTATCAATAACAAGAATAAGGAAAACAAGCAAAAGAATGGACCATTAATTAGAAATTGTTGAACCATGTTACTAACAATGAAGTTGAGACTACAAAAGGATTTAACCGAATTGTTAACAATGTGGTTGAGACTAACATGAAGTACGTACGATCAGTTTGCAACGATGACAATGAGAATCGTAAGTCACTGACCGCTAATTCAGTTTAACTAAGGTACGATTATATCAACTATTAACTCCAAATCATACACAACGATCAATATCTATGACGAGGGAGACTAACGAAGGAAGGGACCGTTCAATACGAAGGATTAAACCTTATTATTAAAAATGTGGTTGAGACTAACATGAAGTGCGTACGATCAATTTGCAACGATGACAACGAGAAGCATAAGTGACTCAGCACTAATTCAGTTTAAGTAACCTACGATTAGTTCAACTATTAACTCCTGATCATAGAAAACGATCAATATCTATGACGAGGGAGACTAACGAAGGAAGGGACCATTCAATATGAAGGATTAAACCTTATTATTAAAAATGTGGTTGAGACTAACATGAAGTACSTACGATCAATTTGCAATGATGACAATGAGAAGCGTAAGTGACTCAGCACTAATTCAGTTTAAGTAACCWWCKATTACTTCAACTATTAACTCCTGATCATAGAAAACGATCAATATCTATGACGAGTGAGACTAACGAAGGAAGGGACCGTTTAATACGAAGGATTAAACCGTATTGTTAACAATGTGGTTGAGACTAACATGAAGTACGTACGATCAATTTGCAACGATGACAAACAAGAAGCGTAAGTGACTCACCACTAATTAAGTTTAACTAAGCTACAATTATATCAACTATTAAGTCCGCAGCATAACAAAAGATCAATAACTAAGACGAGGGAGACTAAGGAAGGAAGGGACCGTTCACTATAAAGGATTTAACCGTATTGTTAACAATGTGGTTCAGACTAACATGAATTACATACGATCAATTTACAATGATGACAATGAGAATCATAAATGACTCACCAGTGATTAAGTTTAATTAAAGTACGATTATATCAACTATTAGATCCGCATCAATAGAAAACAATAAATATCTAGGACGAGGGAGACTACGGAAAGGAAGGGCCGTTCATTGAAAGGATTTACCGTATCCGGTCAATAAAGTTCAATTAAACGATCAATATGTTCGCATAAGAACAGTCTCCATTTCGCTAGTTCGAACTAACCAACAATTAGACTCCCAACTTGACCATAAAATAAACACATTGCAAATTACAGCACTTAACGATTTACTACCAATTACCATACACAATGACAAACCGTTAATAAAAACTAACCGAACATAAAGTAACAAACCTAAACCATCCAAAAACCTATATCCTAAATAAACCTAAACCCTAAATAACCCTAAACCCTAAATAACCTAAACCCTAAGTAATCCCAAACATCAGTACCACCCAAGGAACTAAGAATCCTTTACATTTTTCATTCCCAGCCATTCCAATTTCAGAGCAGATCGCGTGACTCGCCACGTTTCAAAAGAAAGTAAATGGATTTGTCAAAAAATATGGATCATGAAGACTTTCGTACTTGTTGAAAAGAACAAACTAGAAATTGTGAATCCATTTCTTAATCAAAAGTTGGAGGTATGATATTGGGTATACAAACATTCATGTTTGAAGGAAAAAGTCTAACAACTTTTAACATGGTGATTTCTGATCGGTAAACCAATTTTGCAAGCAACAGTGTTGGGAACTCTACAAAGAAGCTAAAAGAATACATTTTTAATTGGTGGGTTGTCTTAGACAATGAACACATTGTTAAATTCAAACTCTACTTGTACTACATTGTTACTTTATCCACCCTTTTATCAGATGCATTAAATGCAAAGTGGTAATGGGACTTTGAGGGAGAATTATTAAAAACAAATTAACTATACTGAAGAAAATATTGGCAAAACGAGGGAATAACAGTTAAATACTGAATGAAGACAACCATATCAATGACTCGAACTAACTTAAGCACTCCTAATACTACACCCAAGACGTCCAATGTACATGGTGAAGCCATGCAAATGACGGTATATATAAACAAACCAATTGTATATTACTGAACGACTAATTAACCTTATCACAATGGTTAGCAAAAAAAAAAAAATAAGCATTTATTTATTTTTTAACAACGATGATAAAAAATGTCAGCACATCTGGTTTATTTTACCTTGTTTTTGCTAACAATATATCAGGCATATCACCTTTAATATGTTAATAGTATTTTTGGATTTGAGGTTCCTTAATACTTCATTCTCAACATGGAAAGATGTATTACAATTATACTTACCCAGCCAAATAATTCTAATTCTAAATATTGAAGCATATAGTCTTATTTCATGAACTAAATTGTATGTAATATACTTATAGTTACATTGATTATGCTTGAAATATAAACTAATACGTATCATGTAATAATTAATAACAAACATTAATAATTAATACTTCATAAAAAATACGCGAGCTTTTAATAAAATTTATATTATTAGCAAATAAGTAAAACTTCACAAAATAAACATAAGGGATTACAACGTTAACGTGGGACCCAAAGAACCTAATATTTTTGTACATAGTACTGTGGCATCCGAAACCCTACTTGTGGGATTTTTTGGTATAAAAGGACACTCCAGCCATTTGTCAGCACATCCTACTCAACTCAATTACAACCAATCCATTGAGCAAAACACCACCATGCATTTAACCAATCTGTATAACCCTCCAAACAAAACACAACACAAGGGAAAGAGGGCATTTCAATTCGGCCCTTTTGTTCCTAACATGGTGAGCCTAAAAAAAAAAACAAAAAACACACACCAACACAAGGTCACAGACAACAACAGAGCAGATAACTGAAAGCACAAAAAAACACATCCATCCTCACTCCATACAGCCAATGACGACGATCTTTCCGTCGACATTCACACTGAAGCTTTCAACTTACACTTGGAAAGTTGCAGAGGTAAAAAAACCAAAGGAAAACACAACAAACAAAGTTGCAAAGAAGACATGTCAACGCATGCTCATCTAACCAACAAATACCAACAGAGAGGAGTCATCACTTTCTCGTTCGAAGGAAGGGATTACCCGACTTGAACATAACACTCAAAGCTGAAACGTGGGAGATGGAGGAGGTTTTTGCTGTGCAAAAAACTGACTCCCTTAGAATTGGCGCAAGTGTATGCCAAGCAAATCAACCTCGACGAAGATGAATAAAACTTCTTAAAGATGGCATGCAATTGACCCACTTAAGTCGGTCGGCGGCAGAATCTGGCTCAGAGACGGCGACACATTGTTGTCAAAGGATAGGTAGGATACGCTTATTATCTAAACACTTACAAACTAATTTGATTTGTAGGCTATGCTTTCTAAATTACAAATTACTTAAAAACAAGAATTATGGATATATACTATATTTTATTCAAAAAAATAATTATAGTATTGTGAAATCTTAGTCAACCATTAATCATAAAAAAACTACAAATTTGAATCAATCATTTTGAATATTCATAAAAAAGCCTGATTTTTGGTATGTAAGATGGACCATATATCACTACGATCAAGTCAAGATGATAAGTATCCAACAAACTGTCGTTGGTAATCCGATGACATTGCAGATCTTGGCGCCATTGAGCATGACAATTCAACGACTGTACGAACGTCGGGTTGCGTTCACTGAAGGAGATATCAAGGAATTCTGCCTTGTGCACAATTCCAAGGATATCAAGAACAGTAACCGATCCATTGTCGAATCCAAAATCAAGAATGGCGACTATCTCTACACTGCTCCAAACACTCTCCTACGACTTCGGAGTACATGACCAGCGACACCGACTAGAGGGGCCGTTGATGAAATTTGTTTGTTCTGGGTTCACATAATTGACTATCTTTATGTTTTTTTTCTCTGGATTTTGGGCAAGTCATRCRAAATTTTGGGCCTGTTAGTGCTACTTTTTGGATGTTGGCCCAACTATTGGTTTTAATGTTCACATTGCCCACGTATGGATGTCAGTGCTACTTTTAATGTTTTGTGGATTATGGCCCACGTGCCGGTTGTAATTATGATATAATAGGCCTACTGAACTTAGTTTTTGGGATGTGCCCGACCCGATTACTTTAAGTAGTCTTTTGATATTGGGCCTTTTGTCATTTTAGTTTAACRGATGTGTACCCAACAAACAAATTTTAATGAATTGTTCTACTTCAGAATTGATTGTCCATGGATTTGGTAGGAGCTAACTTTTTATGAAGCATTTCTAATTTTTCCATCAATTACTAATTTACTTATTTTAAATTCCAAATTAATTCACTCATACCAAAGTCAACCTGATTACATAGGCTTCAAAAAAAAAAAAAAAGACATCACAGGTGCAAATTACAAAAACATTGGGTTTCATATTATTCTTGCCGTCCATTATTCCATCGTTTATCTGCTTAACCAAGCGAACAACTGAAAAATACAAATAATATCAATCTGTAAGCTAACTCAATTCATCCTTTTGATCAACAATACACAAAGATTTTGGTCCAATATTAATACAAAGCCAAGACATAGTTTATTAACCTAATGCAATTGTCAACATACAAAATTAAACCGAATTAATTCAATACATCCACAATAGTTTAAGACGACAATATTAAAACAAAAGTGCAAATCTATAAGTTTAATGACTGTTMTTCCATCAAATCTCCGTCRGAAGGGATTTCGGAGTCACGAGCTTCSAGGGGATGTGGTTCACCGTACGCCACATCAATAACCTACAAAGACAAGTACTAGTGTCAGGCTAACAATACCAACCAGAAGGTAAATTCAAATAACATTTCCATAAATAAATGTCCCCAACACAGCCGAAGTCACCTTAACCCTTGGAGTGACACCCCATTGAAGGGGTTTACGATCAAGATGATCCAGGTAAAAAATCTGTGTCACTCATAACAATTGGAAAAACAAACACTATGAGCCATGCAATAAACACACCGCCAATGTGTAAAATACTTGAATATAAGTCATAACAACTCACCGCTAAWAACAAGGTAYATCCACCACACCCACCTGCAATGGCTGCAAACCCCTGTCTATAAAATTTCCTCCCAAACCGACTAACGCTTCCCATCAGTTTATCTAGTACAAAACCACACCAGTCATAACTACGCGCAACATCAGCGCAACCTAGCAATGGCAGCATTTCCTAAGGAAACCTACTACACAATGTCGGATATAGYACCAACTCCAAATTAAAGCAACAMACAAAAACAAGCTCTTAAATTCAGCTACAGCGTTGCTTTCAAATACATTCAYCAACCTTTCCAAAACAAAGGGAGTTACAACTAAAACCTTCTTGCTCACTTGTTTACCATTCCGCGGATCTACAATAGAATGAACCACACCATAACGATTCTCAAATTTTAACACCTCATCTCTTGTAYACTCGCATTCAAACTTGCAAGGAACAGGATACTTTACCTTTGGTATACCTAAAACCCATCAAAGTTGGTTTGAAGATAATCTATATTTCTTATTGCCCAAAAWTAACAACTCATTAACAGGATCGATTCTAGTCATCAACCAGTAGCACAAAGGCCTGGGAAAATGCCTATCAACTAAATACAGTAAGCCTCCAAAACCCATCTCAATCACCCAATTCCTCCGAGTATCGTCAAAAGACCTACAAATCCTACCAAAGGTTTCCACTCTGCATATTACATTGGGACGCTACAACATAAGAAAAATACTAAAGTCRTCACAAACAAACAAACAAGCAAACAAACAGGGCTCCAATTTACAACCTTCCCATCCTGTGCAAGATTTTAATAATATTTTACTTTACTAAGACTRCGATTGACATATTCAATGTACGTACACTCCGTATGACACAAATACGTATAATCACAACAAATTTAACAACCATCAATTCTGTTATCATGGATTACTAAATCAAACGGATACAACAATTAACAACAAAGTTGGGAATATACAATTTCAATTTCAATTTCAACTTCAACATCAATACCAACTACAACAAAAATAATAATTAACAACTAACCCGTTCACGGGAAGCCTTCCTGACCCTTAACACTTCGCCGGTAGACTTCACAACATCGCCTTCAGTACAAGTTGACCCCTGCACTACCAACAATCACACTATGTACAAAAATTTAAACATATATACACCGATTACAAATCACAACACAGATCGACAAGGAAATAACCTGGAAAATTTTCTCATTCAACACATGGACACTGCGTTTACGAGCACGCTACAATAATATTAAACATATTTAATTCCATACCAACAAAAAAATAAACAAAGATTGCACAACATACAACAGTCCTATTACCTTAGTTCCTTTTTTACGCTCAATCGGTGCAGGTGGGGATTGTTCMTGCCCAGAGAATGTTTCGTCGTCARTAGCATATGGGCAATTAAGATCAATTCTGTCAGAAACACCTCCCTCCATTGAACTTTGATTCTTCACCTGCAATAGCCAACTGCAAAAATTAATATTTCACTAAYTGAGTGTTTACACCCCGAAACCCTAATTTTATATAATCTATTAAAGAACAATTACACATAATTAATTTGATTCAGAATACGCATTCAGTAAATGGAAGACAACCGGTCGAACCAACAAAGTACTCCGTCGGGAAATGCAGAACACCTAYCGGAATTTTTAAATTAGGGTGTGAAACAACAACGACGAGTGGAAGCCAACGAAGAAAGGGAAATGGGAAATGGGAAATGAAGAGGAGTAATAATGGTCWAAGGAGGGAAAAGTAATGATGGTCAAAGGCAGGTTTACCATGGGTTACAAATAACTAGTGTTAGAATATCTACAACAAGGTAAACAACTTAGAACATTGGAGTTAACTTACTAAGTTGCGTGAAAGGACGATATTAGCCCCGCGATAACATACTAAGATTCATCGCAGTGATGAATTAGTAATTTCCCCATCCTTGGGTACCTTGGCATGATGACATCCACTTTTTTTTTCCCTTTTCGTTTAGGKTGTTTTATACACCTTAATCCATCATAATCACTAAATTAAACCAACTTACAAGTATGTAATCGCCGCCCTTTCATTATTATTCGCAGCTTTTTAAACTCAATCAGCAACCAAATCCCAAAAGTTAGAATTTTATTACTCCACTCTCAAAAGAATTCTAGCACTGTACAAAAACTACAAACAAACAACAGCTNCCCAAACAATCAGTACCACCCAAGGAACTAAGAATCCTTTACATTTTTCATTCCCAGCCATTCCAATTTCAGAGCAGATCGCGTGACTCGCCACGTTTCAAAAGAAAGTAAATGGATTTGTCAAAAAATATGGATCATGAAGACTTTCGTACTTGTTGATAAAAGAACAAACTAGAAATTGTGAATCCATTTCTTAATCAAAAGTTGGAGGTATGATATTGGGTATCACAACATTTCATGTTTGAAGGAAAAAGTCTAACAACTTTTACAATGGTGATTTCTGATCGGTAAACCAATTTTGCAAGCAACAGTGTTGGGAACTCTACAAAGAAGCTAAAAGAATACATTTTTAATTGGTGGGTTGTCCTTAGACAATGACCACACATTGTTAAATTCAAACTCTACTTGTACTACATGTTACTTTATCCACCCTTTTATCAGATGCATTAAATGCAAAGTGGTAATGGGACTTTTGAGGGAGAATTATTAAAAACAAATTAACTATACTGAAGAAAATATTGGCAAAACGAAGGGAATAACAGTTAAATACATGAATGAAGACAACCATATCAAYGACTCGAACTAACTTAAGCACTCCTAATACTACCACACCCCAAGACGTCCAAAATGTACATGGTGAAGCCATGCAAATGAACGGTAATATATAAACAAACCAATTGTATATTACTGAACGACTAATTAACCTTATCACAATGGTTAGCAAAAAAAAAATAAATAAGCATCTTATTTATTTTATTAACAACGATGATAAAAAAAATGTCCAGCACATCTGGTTTATTTTACCTTGTTTTTGCTAACAATATATCAAGCATATCACCTTTAATATGTTAATAGTATTTTTGGATTTGAGGTTCCTTAATACTTCATTCTCAAACATGGAAAGATTGTATTACAATTATACTTACCCAGCCAAATAATTCTAATTCTAAATATTGAAGCATATAGTCTTATTTCATGAACCTAAATTGTATGTAAAATACCTTATAGTTACATTGATTATGCTTGAAAAATATCAAACTAATACGTATATGTATTATAATTAATAACAAAACATTAATAAATTAATACTTCATACAAAAAATACGCGACGCTTTTAATAAAATTTATATATTAGCAAAATAAGTAACAACTTCACAAAATAAACATAAGGGATTACAACGTTAACGTGGGAACCCAAAGAACCTAATATTTTATTGTACATAGTACCGTGGCATCCGAAACCCTACTTGTGGGATTTTTGGTATAAAAGGCACACTYCAGCCATTTGTCAGCACCATCCTACTCAACTCAATTACAACCAATCCATTGAGCAAAACACCACCATGCATTCTAACCAATCTGTATCAACCCCTCCCAACAAAACACCAAACAACAAGGGAAAGAGGGCATTTCAATTCGGCCCTTTTGTTCCTAACATGGTGACGCCTAAACAAAAAAAAAAACAAAAAACACACACCAACACAAGGTCACAGACAACAACAGAGCAGATCAATCTGAAAGCACCAAAAAAAACACCATCCACATCATCAGCTCATCAGCCAATGACGACGATCTTTCCGTCGACATTCACACTGAAGCTTTCAACTTCCACTTGGAAAGTTGCCAGAGGTAAAAAAACCAAGGAAAACACAACAAACAAAGTTGCAAAGAAGAACATTGTCAACGCATGCTCATCTAAACCAACAAATCAACAGAGAGAGTCATCACTTTCTCGTTCGAAGGAAGGGATTACCACGACTTGAACATAAACACTCAAAGCTGCAACGTGGGAGATGGAGGAAAGGTTTTTGCTGTGCAAAAAACTGACTCCCTTAGAATTGCGCGCAAGCTGTATGCCAAGCAAATCAACCTCGACGAAGATGAAATAAAACTTTCAAAGATGGCATGGCATTGACCCACTTAAGTCGGTCGGAGAACTCGGCTCAGAGACGGCGAACACTTGTTCGTCAAAGGATAGGTAGGATACGCTTATTATCTAAACACTTACAAAACTAATTTGATTTGTATGCTATGCTTTCTAAATTAAAAATTACCTTAAAACCACCAAGAATTATGGGAATACTTATATTTTATTCACAAAAAAATAAATTATAGTATTGTGAAATCTTAGTCAACCATTAATCAAAAAAAACTACAAATTTGAATCAATCATTTTGAATACTTCATAAAAATGCTGATCTTTTGGTATGTAACAGAGGATCCATTTATCAATACTGATCAAGGTACAAGATGATAAGTATCAACAAACTGTCGTTTGTAATCGATGACATTGCAGATCTTGGCCATTGAGCATGACAATTCAACGACTGTACGAAGTCGGGTTGCGTTCACTGAAGGAGATATCAAGGAATTCTGCTGTGTGCACAATTCCAAGGATATCAAGAACAGTAACCGATCCATTGTCGAATCCAAATCAAGAATTGGCGACTATCTCTAACACTGCTCCAAACACCTCCTACGACTTCGGAGTACATGACCAGCGACACCGACTAGAGGGGCCGTTGATGAAATTTGTTTGTTCTGGGTTCACAATAATGACTATCTTTATGTTTTTTCTCTGGATTTTGGGCAAGTCATGCAAAATTTGGGCCTGTTAGTGCTACTTTTTGGATGTTGGCCCAACTATTGGTTTTAATGTTCACATCCCACGTATGGATGTCAGTGCTACTTTTAATGTTTTGTGGATTATGGCCCACGTGCCGGTTGTAATTATGATTAATAGGCCTACTGAACTTAGTTTTTGGGATGTGCCGACCCGATTACTTTAAGTAGTCTTTTGATATTGGGCCTTTTGTCATTTTAGTTTAACGGATGGTACCCAACAAACAAATTTTAATGAATGTTCTACTTCAGAATTGATTGTCCATGGATTGGTAGGAGCTAACTTTTTATGAAGCATTTCTAATTTTTCCATCAATACTAATTACTTTATTTTAAATTCAAATTAATACTCATACCAAAGTCACCTGATTACATAGGCTTCAAAAAAAAAAAAAAGACATCACAGGTGCAAATTACAAAACATTGGTTTCATATTATCTTGCCGTCCATTATTCCATCGTTTATCTGCTTAACCAAGCGAACAACTGAAAATACAAATAATATCAATCTGTAAGCTAACTCAATTCATCCTTTTGATCAACAATACACAAAGATTTTGGTCCAATATTTAATACAAAGCAAGACATAGTTTATTAACCTAATGCAATTGTCAACATACAAAATTAAACCGAATTAATTCAATACATCCACAATAGTTAAGACGACAATATTAAACAAAAGTGCAAATCTATAAGTTTAATGACTGTTATTCCATCAAATCTCCGTCAGAAGGGATTTCGGAGTCACGAGCTTCGAGGGTGTGGTTCACCGTACGCCACATCAATAACCTACAAAGACAAGTACTAGTGTCAGGCTAACAATCCAACCAGAAGGTAAATTCAAATAACATTCCAAAATAAATGTCCCCACACAGCCGAAGTCACCTTAACCCTTGGAGTGAACCCCATTGAAGGGTTTACGATCAAGATGATCCAGGTAAAAATCTGTGTCACTCATAACATTGGAAAAACAAACACTATGAGCCATGCAATAACACACGCCAATGTGTAAAATACTTGAATATAAGTCATAACAACTCACCGCTAATAACAAGGTATATCCACCACACCACCTGCAATGGCTGCAAACCCTGTCTATAAATTTCCTCCCAAACCGACTAACGCTTCCCATCAGTTTATCTAGTACAAACACACCAGTCATAACTCGCGCAACATCAGCGCAACCTAGCAATGGCAGCATTTCTAAGGAAACCTACCACAATGTCGGATATAGCACCAACTCCCAAATTAAAGCAACAAAAAAAACAAGCTCTTAAATTCAGCTACAGCGTTGCTTTCAAATACATTCATCAACCTTTCCAAAACAAAGGGAGTTACAACTAAAACCTTCTTGCTCACTTGTTTACATTCCGCGGATCTACAATAGAATGAACCACACCATAACGATCTCAATTTTAACACCTCATCTCTTGTACACTCGCATTCAAACTTGCAAGGAACAGGATACTTTACTTTGGTATACCTAAAACCCACAAGTGGTTTGAAGATAATCTATATTTCTTATTGCCCAAAATAACAACTCATTAACAGGATCGATTCTAGTCATCAACAGTAGCCAAAGGCCTGGAAAATGCCTATCAACTAAATACAGTAAGCTCCAAAACCCATCTCAATCACCCAATTCCTCCGAGTATCGTCAAAAGACCTACAAATCTACCAAGTTTCCACTCTGCATATTACATTGGGACGCTACAACATAAGAAAAATACTAAAGTCGTCACAAACAAACAAATAAGCAAACAAACAGGCTCCAATTTACAACCTTCCCATCCTGTGCAAGATTTTAATAAATATTTTACTTTACTAAGACTACGTTGACATATTCAATGTACGTACACTCGTATTGAACAAATACGTAAATCACAACAAATTTAACACCAATCAATTCTGTTATCATGGTTACTAAATCAAACGGATACAACATTAACAACAAAGTCGAATACAAATTTCAATTTCAATTTCACTTCACATCAATACCAACTACAACATAAATAATAATTAACAACTAACCCGTTCACGGGAAGCCTTCCTAACCCTTAACACTTCGCCGGTATACTTCACAACATCGCTCAGTACAAGTTGACCCCTGCATACCAACAATCACACTGTTCAAAAATTTAAACATATATCACCGATTACAAATCACAACACAGATCGACAAGAAATAACCTGGAAATTCTCATTCAACACATGGACACTGCGTTTACGAGACGCACAATAATATTAAACATATTTAATTCCATACCAACAAAAAAATAAACAAGATTGCACAACATAAACAGTCCTATTACCTTAGTTCCTTTTTTACGCTCAATCGGTGCAGTGGGGATTGTTCATGCCAGAATGTTTCGTCGTCAGTAGCATATGGCAATTAAGATCAATTCTGTCAGAACACCTCCTCCATTGAACTTTGATTCTTCACCTGCAATAGCAACTGCAAAAATAATATTTCACTAACTGAGTGTTTAACCCCGAAACCTAATTTTATATAATCTATTAAAGAACAATTACACATAATTAATTTGATTCAGAATACGCATTCAGTAAATGGAAGACAACCGTCGAACCAACAAAGTACTCCGCGGGAAATGCAGAACACCTATCGGAATTTTAAATTAGGGTGTGAAACAACAACGACAGGGGAAGCCAACGAAGAAGGGAAATGGGAATGGAAATGAAGAGAGTAATATGGTCAAGGAGGGAAAAGTAATGATGGTCAAAGCAGGTTTACCATGGGTACAAATACTAGTGTTAGAATATCTACAACAAGGTAAACAACTTAGAACATTGGAGTTAACTTACTAATTGCGTGAAAGGACGATATTAGCCCGCGATAACATACTAAGATTCATCGCAGTGATGAATTAGTAATTTCCCCATCCTTGGGTACCTTGGCATGATGACATCCACTTTTTTTCCCTTTCGTTTAGGGTGTTTTATACACCTTAATCCATCATAATCACTAAATTAAACCAACTTACAAGTATGTAATCGCGCCCTTTCATTATTATTCGCAGCTTTTTAAACTCAATCAGCAACCAAATCCCAAAAGTAGAATTTTATTACTCCACTCTCAAAGAATTCTAGCACTGTACAAAAACTACAAACAAACAAAGCTTACCACTCAAAAACAATATAATGAAGAAAGTAGAAGACCAAAGTATCAGAACTACAGTCCAAGTTCCTTACACAAAGCAACTTCCCACCTTACAGTTTCTCTTTCCTCTTCAAATTTCTTTAACAAATACAGGACTTTATAATACAGTGGTTTTTTTGGGGTACCCCATTAACGTGTTTTTTGAAGTTCTTTGCTTTCATTGCAAGGAATTGTTAAGAAATGGTGGGTATTTTCTCCAAGTTTTCTGCCAGCAAATCTGGGCATCGAAAAACTCAAAGTGCACTTGTGAGAATCTTACTCTATTTAAACTCCTATATTTTCGCATTTCTTTGCTTTTTTTGAGATTATTTGATCTGGGTTGAGCAAGATTTTGTCTTTCGTCGTATTTTTCATTGATTTTTGTCTGATAAATTGATTATGAGTTGCTAAGGATATTTTACATGGTAAGTAGACCTAATTTGGAACGCTCAATATATAAATTCATTCACTTGTGTTTTTGTGATCTGGCTTTCTTTATTTACTGTTTTGTTTGACTAATTATTCAGTTGTATATTTTGTGGAATATTGTCATTTTTGGTTTGAATTAGTCAGATTTTGTGTTTACACTTGTGATCTGACTTTCTTATTAGCTTCCTTGGATCTACTGCTGAATTAGGTAGTTAAAAAGTTTCGATTTTAGGCAAAAATTCAAAATTTATTATTGACATGTTTTTGGATTCCATTGCTGATTTGTCTGGTCGTTGCTTTGTCATTGAGTTTCTTGGAGCCATGTAACCAGGTTTTTGAGCATGTTTCGAGTTGGCTTTTAATTCCTCTTATTTTCTGATAATCATTCAACTTTCATACCATYGAGTCATATGACTTTCAAATTTTTCATGAAATCTTTCTTGGGTAACAGTCTAGTTTTGATTAGAGCTTGCTTCTGGTGTAATTTTTCCAAGAAATGGTGTGCTTCACTGTCATTGGTATTGTTCTTCATTTTCCAGCTGTGTGTTGTTAATTATTTGCAATTGAGCTTTTTCTAAATTGCTAAGTAGGCTCTTTGACTTGATTTGTGCAGGATGAGAGGGAGGTCTTACCCCCAACTTCGGAAAACACCACGGCGATTGATGTTGCAGAATCTGCTGTTGCCCATGGAATTGAAATCGCTGCTGAATTCAAGCCAGTTGAACACCCAGCTAAACCTCACGACAGCGATAAACCCGACCAATGTCCATTGCTGGAACCTTCCATTCTAAATGTGAGTTTTTTAATCTGATAATTTCTGGATTCGGCGTTTTTGCAAATAGTCTGTGTAGTGTAATATGCAATTGACAGTTGACTTAAAATTATGTGTATGAAAGCTCTGTCTGCAATAGGCCTTTTCTACTGATATAAGAATTATTCAGTTGATAGCAGTTCATGTATTAACTGAGTGCAGAAAGGTTCATTTGTTGAGGGGTTGTGTCAGGGTTTTAACTATTTTCATTTGCAAACTCAAGACCAATCTAATAGTTTTATCGAGTTTGAATGRACTAACATTGGTGTCAGTTTGTATCTCTGTGGTACCATCACGGTGGATATAATCTAGAGCCCTGTTGTTATCATCCCATAAAAAATGCCTCCATTTAAGGCTGCCTATGTCTTCCTTAAGGTAGCAATTCTGAATTTCTGATACTATCAAGCTATAGTTTCTCAGTATTGTGGAATGTTTCTGATTCTAGCTGAACCACTTGGTTTTGCATCTTGGGCCTCCTTCAGTCGCTGTTCCTTATTCAAACTGATACTATCAAGCTATAGTTTCTTAGTGACTGTTCCTTTTTCTTTTATCTGATCTTCATTCTTCAATCCCCAATGTTTGCCAACTCAGAACATGCGAAGTGGTTAAATACTCAAATGTAATAGGCATGGTATTTAGATTTTAGTACCCCCCCGTTACACTTTACTTGAAAYAATTGGTATTATTTATTAGAGGTAAAATATTCAATTGTTTCAAGTAAAGCATAATGGAGGGAGTATATCAAATTTTGGACTGATGTACCAAACCTAAGGATGTAAATTCTGTTTTCATACCTGTTTTTATTCTTTATCTTTTTTTTTTTCCTTGATGACATACATTAATTACAAAAGCAATTGGTGCAAGATATTGATGCTTATACCTCTAGTTTTTCATTTATTAGCAACTTTGGCAATTAGATGGCCCTTATAACTTCATTTGTATCACTTCTACTTAGTCTCCAGGATCTATTGTAACTATCACCTATTATTGTACTATAAAACTTTTGGCCTACATGATTTGAAGAATAATGTTYCTACAATCATACCATTTGTGCCGTTGTTTGTTACTTTGCTTTGTGGCCWAGGCTGTGTCATCGGGAAATTGCAATGTACTGTATATTTTCCTTTAATGATGCATCTCTGTCATCATTATTAGAATAATTCTTAGTAATGTGTCTTCTGTATTTTCCTCTTACCATTATGAACCTTAACAAGAGAACAAGAAACTTCCCCATATTATGCGTCATGTGACTAAATGCCTGACTAAAATAGGATATTATTGGGCAAAGATCACACAATACTGTGATGTATTAATGTGTGATACCTCATACCTATACTATGGGCTGGTGGCAATCCAAGCAAGTGGTCCACATCCCACACTAGATGGATCTGGTTTTGGAGTTAGGATTTTATAAGTTAAGGTGGTAGACCAATCTGGTCATTCAGGTGGTCCCTATATTGAATTTTGATACTTGTTTTAAATAGGTGATAAGATCATATAAATCACTTTAGGCCGTGTATGTGAATTGAATAGCAAATACAGCATAATCTTTTAATTGCTAGATATTAGCAGTTTTCCCGAATAATTAGGTAGTATCTTGTACAATCGGTGATTTAGGATGTGTTAGACTCCATTAAAAGTGTCAGACATGGACACGGGTAACTGTTGGTTTTAAAAGAATTCATTTTATAGATATTTTGTGATTTTTCTGGTCCTCTACATGAAGTATCTATTGTCAAGTCTATATGCCCATATTAAAGTGAATATGAGTGCTTGAGGCCTTAAAGGATTTTACAACTATGAAAATTCAATCCCCAGCTAATATACCAAGTTTAATGCACCTCAAGTGAGTATGATATCCCATTTATGCTTAATATTTGTTGTGGACCAATAGGATGGAAGAATTTGGAAGGAGCGCATTTCTGCTGCACATGTGCGTAGAAGATCTGACATGCCGCTTGTGAGAGAAGGGTCAATAGGCGATTCTGAAGCAGCTGCTGCTGGGACAAGATCAAAGCAAACTGCACGGCAAAATCGCATGATGCTACCATCGATAAGTGCACCTGAACATAATCTTGTTAATTTGCTAGAAGAATGTACTGCTTCTGGGATCTTGTAGGAATACTTATACATATATGACGTTACACCACCAGAATTACTTGTGGCTCTTATAATCTTTTAGTTTGATGCTGAAGTGACCACTGTGAATTCACATCTTTAGTATGCGAAGGAGTTGAGGTCCATGTAAATTTGTCAGATTTGTCAAACAAACATACAGTACAAGTGCTTAATGAAGTGCCATTAATTTTGTATTATGGTATTGCAATATGGAGCTTGTTTGATAATTTTGAGTAACTCTATTGATTATGAGAATCTGTTATACACGAAGTACTTAATGTGTGGAAGGAAAGTATAGAAGTGAAAAGAGAGGAGGAAAGCCTCGAAAGAAAGAAAAGTACTGTTGTTCCACTTACCGTGTTTGGACTATTTAGGGTCTGTTTGGTAGAGCGTAAAATATTTCATGAAAGTGTTTTGCTTCATTTTCCATTTAACATTGTTTGTTATATATAAGGAGTAAAATCATTTTATTAGATTTTTTTTACATGATGAAAAACTATTTTTTTCAAAAATGAAAGGAAATTTTTTCTTTCATCTTTTGTACACGTTTCTTTCACTATCTCTTGCGTTCACATTTTTTTTTCATTATCTTTTTACATGCGGTTAAACTTTAGAAAATGTTTTACGCTCAACTAATAGAGCTTGATTGATCGAAAGATCGCATTATCGTTTTTAACAAGTGTAGGAAAAATATATTGCCTCTTACTTAAGATCTTGCTATCTTGATTTTGACATTCCATAAAAGTATCCTATACTTGTACTTTATTTTATCTTAACTAGTTTTTTAAAGATGACTTTCATAATTTTCTCGCATGGATAGTTTATATGATGATAATATTTAGACAAGTCTCAAAGGATTTTAGGGTTGAAGAAAAATATTAACAAAGTGTGAAATTCTAAAAAACAGGACGCGCCTACGCCTTAAAAGTTTATATTACGAATAAGATTAGTTGCTCACTTTCTCCGACGTCAACTTGGTGTGAGGTGTCTATGTTAGTTTTGTACGATATTTAGAGTATGGGGCGGTGTTAGAAGCTGGTCTTCCTACCAATCTGTTAGAGGGTGGTTCTTTACACAATCTACTTCGATACTTCCTAGTCTTCCCCTTGTTATTGGTTGCATCAAAAGGATACGGTACGGCAACACGGAAACGACCAGGGTAGGCGAAGTAACTTTAAAAATGCGGACACGTGGACCGGGAATAGTACTAATAAATATATCAATTGAAGATAATTTTACAAGCTTGCAATTATATAGGTAAATCAACACTTTAAATATCACTCTCATATAAAAATTGAAATAAGTTAGATGTACACGATAAATGTTTAATTAAGTGAAACAAAATCAAAGAAATAAATATTAAATAAGTGAATAGTAAGGATCGAGAATTAGTAAGAGCGATGTAAATGACAAGAGAGAGAAGAGTTCTTGGAGCACTAAATGAAGAGAGAGAAAACATTCTATTGGTTTGGGTTATATAGTGAGTTTTGTATGAGAAAATGATATAACGGAGGTTAGGGTTTTAGATTAGAATAGGAGAAGACAAGTTTCTTGTTCTCGAAAACGTGTCCGACAGTGTCCTATACGTTTTATCTGTGTCCGTGTGTCCAATAATATATAAAAAATTGGACACGTCTTTTGTGTGTGGACACGGATTTACGCGTGTCCGAGGAGTGTCGTTTCCGAGTGTCCGACACGGGGACGAGCACTGTCGGCGAAGTGTCCGTGCTTTAGTGTTATGCATTTCAATTCTACATTTTTTTAAATTTCTTACAAATTTTACTCTATTGTTCAAAAAGACTTGTACTCCTGTAATTCCTGTTATTATCTGAATCTGAGCCAACTATCAATGTCCGACATCCGAGTTCAACCGAAGGAGGAATCTCTTACTATTTGGGGCAATTTTTGGGCTGTTTACTGTAAATGTTTGTCATCAGTACTTGGTTAAAAAGGCTGGAGCTATAGGTTTACGATCCTTGTGTAACAGCTTTTTACAAGAGAACATACAATCAGGTATTTTCATTTACATGAAGCCATTAGCTAAGCAAATTCTGATTGAAAAAGAASTCGATATATATGACAGAAGTATACAGGATTACAGGAAGCTACATATATAATTACACATATAAGAAGAGAAGGACAAATTGAGCAGTATAATGGTATATCCCTGTCTGTGTTAGTTTACAGCAAACTAAATAGACGACTTTTGAATCTTGAGTGGTGGTGTATCAAACAAAGGATTAACGAGGTGCTTGCGATGTCCTCGAGAGCTCCCACGGTTCCTCCAGGACTTGTTATGCCATCTGTGGTGGTGGCGAATCGGATGAGCACGAAGATGATGATGGAATTTYCTGACATGGTGAACCCTTGTGTGAGCTGATGCTGAAGTGCTGCAGACTAGCAAGAGCAGCACAAGAAAGACACATAACAGATMATTTGGCTTGCCCATCATCACTTACTTATTCACTTTCTGGTAAATTACCAGTGTGTTTATTTTGAATGTTGCTGAGAAACAAGAATTAAGGGCGTGTTTGGTTAGTGATAATTTGAAATCGGAGAAGGGCTTATAAAGGGAAAAACTAGCTTTGAAAACAAGATTTGATTAATATAAATTTGCGTGGCACTTTTGACTTTCCCAATAACCCACTAATTTAGTAATTTGGGTCCATCAATATTATTTTGTTTGTTGTTTGTCGTTTGTGAGTGGGCGATGAGTCTGATGATTACAAATCACACACGACTGGTCGACTACGAGCTCTGCTCAATAATTAAATGCATATCTCTTCATTTTTTTCATTTTTAAAGCCAACGGGAGTAACGGTCATTAGATCATATCGTTTGACCGACCTGTCAAATCCTCTTATATTGTTACGGAGTAAATATACATCCTTCGTTTTATTTAGACTAGTTTTTTATGCACGCGATGCGTGCGGTAACCTTTTTAACGTGATAATTTTATGTGTCAACAAACTAAGAGAATACTTTACTACCAATAGAAAATATAATAATGTATACCGTAATACATTGTTAACTTTTATTGTATTTATACGTAATGTAAAACAACCAGGTTGAGTTATGGTGTTTAGTTCATAATAATAATTTTTTAGTACCATTTTAAATTAATAATAATTTTTCTCATTCTTGAAATTGTATTTAATATGGGTAAGATCGAGGGAGAGTAATTTCATGTAATCACCACCACACCCCCTTCTCTTATATAATAAAGATATAAATATTAGGATTGTACCAAAATTATTGAAATAATCTACTTCGTAATTTGATTGGGTTTAGATTGACAATTAAGTTTAATCTCACGTGATTATATAATATGAAGTATATACAACTTGCTAAAATAACCATCCTAAAAAATAATGAGGAAAGATTAGTAATAAGTTTAGCAGTGTAATCTCACTTGGTTGTGAAATATTCGATTTACCAAAATAACCCCATTAAAACAATGATTGAAGAAGGCTTAGTAAGGGTATGGAGGTAAATTTAGGTGGACACCGCTGCCACCATCTCCTCCCTTCCCTTATATAGTTTTATGTGCACGCGATGCGTGCATAAATCCGTGAAAATTGCATTCAATGAAAAATGGTTTTATAGTAATTATTTTGAAAATAAATCTGACTTAAAATTAAGAATAGTATCTATATGTTTCTATCTAATTTGGAATAATTTTCATTTTTCACTAATTAACTTACATCATAAATGCATTTTYTATTTTAATTATTGAATGAGTAAAGGGGTTGTTTAGACAAATCAATCCATAAATTTTTAATATTCATTAAGGGCATAAAAGACATTTAAGAAGGGGGTCACCATCTTCCTCCCCCTTCCCTTATACTTCCTCCGTATCATAAAACGTAACTTTGGGGACGGTTTCGGACTCCTAGGCAATTTTCTTATGAATAATTAAGCATTGCAAGGGTATCTATTAAGCATGTGTTATTGATATAATTAAATTAACATGGATTGAACTATTAGTGCAACTTCAACAAACCACCACAGCACAACCACCACTGACCTCCACTAAACCACCACCACCAATTACAAACCACAACACAGGCCCAACCTGCAGCCCCAATTACAACCACCACACCAGGCACAACCACAACCCAACGCCACCACTAACACCTACGCAGCAACCACGAACCACCCTAAACACGACCCAATCGAACCACAACCAACATCACCCCCCAATTGAATACAACTAATATCACCCTCCCCTTCGAATCACCAGACGAAGTCGAACATGGTCTCAATCAAGACACCGACGAAGACGAACCTCAGTCGCAATCGAACACCACGCCACGCAATCGAACCTCAGTCGAACCCAACCCCAACACAATCGAACACTCGCGAACCTCAGTCAAACCTAATTATAGTTTCCAATTGATTCAGCGAATGGTATTCGAACTTGGTTCGATTGGTAAATGGTATTGTTCGAAGGAGTTTATTAGATTTCGTTGCAATTGAAGGTCATGGCAGGTGGCCCCTTCGTTAAATCGCGAAACTTCGAATTGACTGGTGGTGTGCGAATAGTGACGCCGGTGGTGCGAGGTGACGCGGTTGTGCGAAGTGAAGCAGTGGTGCGGGTGTGTTGTGCGAAGTTGAAGCAGTGGTGCGGGGTGTGGTGCCGCGTGGTGCAGTGCGAAGTGATGGGGTGGTGGTGTGCAGAGTTTTCGTGTTGAGTTGCTGGGTTGAAAAATAGGGGAGATTAGTTAGGATTAGGATGTCTTTAATTAGGGGGATAATTTAGGATTAGATAATTTAATTGGGTTTAAGTTATTTTAGTAGGGTAAAAATAGTCTTTTTATAGATAAAAACTTACCTCAAAAGGAAACAAAATGAAAGTGCGTTATTGTGATATTTCCGAAAATGGCAAAAGTTGCGTTTATTTTGATACGGAGAGAGTATAATAGAGGATGATCCAGTTTTTAAATATAGAAATTTAAAAAGTTATCCCATTTTTTTTCCTTTCAAGACATGAATATCACAATAAATTTCCTATAATATCTACTTACTTTCTACTTTTTTTAGATCCACAACATCTTCTCTCTACCTCTCTCATCTATCTATGAGTCCCACATACTTTATTAATAACCCATTTAGTCACCTATCACTCACACCAAAATTTTGCCTTAAAAAACAACAAAAATTAAGGTGGGTCTTCTAATAAAAAACGGAGATAATATTTAATTTTTATTTTTGTTTCAAATTTTAAATTAAGAATTGATACTCTTGTTGAGTGGAAAAATTCATATTGGTAAGACCAGTACTATTTTATAGTACAGAATATTTGGCTTATTAAAGAATAAAGAGCACATTCTAAAGGTAGAKATTACACAAAGATGCAGATGTTGAAATAAACGTGCGAGAACAATATATGAGATAAAATTAAAAACGAAGTTATACATAGAAAAGTTAAGGGAAAATCAATTGTGTTAGTTATTGTAGAGGGTGGAGGAGAAAAATTTTCGCATATGACTTCCCGGATTAATCATCTTTAGTTCATATTAGTTGACCCCACTTATGAGACTAAAATTTTGATTGATCAATTAATTGATCATGTTGAATGTAATGCTCTTCTCATTCCATAATAGTTTTACCAGGCCACTTTTCTCGTGTAGACGTTATGCTTTCTCCGTATAAAAAAATGTTATACTTTCATAATATATATGAAACGTATTTTATTAAAGTGTAACATTTTTTTTTATATGGATGAAGTATAATGTTCCTAGTACTTTTTTCCTTATTACTCCGCAGTAAACATAGCCTTAAGGGATATGATTCAGCATTAAATTCACTTCTAAAAATGGAAACAATTTAGRAGTTTAAGACAAAATTAYACCTCATTTGAAACAATAAAAGCTTGATTTAACATTTTATTTCTATTTTTAARCTTCTTAAACATAACCCATGTTAAACCTTTTCCAAATTTATATGATTATTTATTATTATTGTGGMGACTAATATTCACTCCCTTTTCCATCTATTAAAGATATATTCAATTTATTCACACTTTCTAATTTCTATCCAATATATCTATGATATTCAAGTATTCGGGTCCAAACTCGACAGTTTATCATTTTGCTTGGTAAAGTCCTAAATAATACTCCGTAAATGGTAGGATTAGTAACTAATAGAAGGAATTCTTTTTTTTTTTTTTTTTGACGAGTAAAAGAAGGAATTCTTAATTTAATACGGAATGAGTACATGTATTTTTTGTGCTTTAGTGATTTTGTTGGTGGGGTCGTAGGGAAATAAAATATTTGTGGTGAAGGGGTTAGGTTATATTTTGGTGAGGTTGGTTGAACTTGAAACTAGTTTCATCGTTAGTTATAGTAGTTGTGCTGCCAGAAATATATAAGTTCAAACACTTGCTTGTAGGATTAAAAAATATACAGTTCATCTACTTCCTCCATAACTATACACCTGRCAAAAATGAATCCGACCCAATTTCGATCGTGAAACCGATCCGGAAAAGTTAGTAATGAACAAAGAAATAGAAACYRAAACCCCTTTTTGACCGAATTCGCAAACTCTCTTTATAAATAGGTTGGGTCAAAACGATCGGGTCAAACCCGACCTGTTTGCAAATTAATTTTAAAGTACAAGTTTTTAAGAATCAATTGGGTCATGTGTTGTATTATGCGGAAAAAATTGATCCCATGCAAATGCAAATAATAATATTTATTAGTTTAATGAACAATTTCTAGTTAGTTAGTCACATTATGCATTTTTCAGCTCTTAAAAACCTTAAGAATTGGTCTAACKTTYGCAAAATATCAGAAGAAAAAAAGGCGTTTAAAAAAAATTTGACCGACCGACCTGTTATTGAAAATTTTGGATCATGAACAAAGAAATTCGACCTGTCATCGAAAAATGACCGACCTGAAAAATGGCCGGACACTGAAATCGACCGATCGATACCGACCTGACCGAACGATTTGCCAGGTACATCCATAACACAACAATTGCAACAATTTGACTTTCGACATTATTTACAACTTCTATTTTAAGTTGAATTTGTGACTTTGATATAACAAAAAAAATAGTCATTTGGGTATCGTGGTTTCGTCCCGATTTAGGAGTTTTTTAATGATCTAGTGTTATATTTTTTATAATACATAATTAGAGATATTAATTTTTTAAAGTTGTCTCGCAGCCGTAAAAAGTGCAATTTTTACGTTTATTTTATTATGTATGATGTTTCGCAAATGTATAGTAGAGGTAGCTAACAATTGTAGAAACGTTATCAGTCAATTATAGAGTAGCTATCAGTGGTCAATTGTAGATGTTGAAAATTCTTGTTGAACAAAAGTGCCTAACTTATAGAATGTCCCAGAGGTTGACCAAAAAAGCCCGGCCGCAAGCCCGATCCGACTAAAAATTTGCGGCTGTGTCATGATTTTTTTGACCCGAAATCGGGTCGGGCCCGAAATTTCCTTTTTTATCCGGGCTTTGGCGATTAAATTTTAGGCATTTTGGTTATAAAATTTGGATCCGGTCCGAAAAAGCCCAAACTTATTTTCTGGGCTTTGGACACAAAACTTTAGGCCTGAACTAGACCCGGCCCAGCCGATTAAAGGGCCTATATTTTAAGGCAAGCCCGTCCTGAACCCACCGCCCGGCCATGATCACCTCTAGAATGTCCTAGTTTCTTTGTCCCCTTTCGTTAATGTTATTTTTGAATCAAAGTTATTTTTATCGTCTCACTTGATTTTTAACATAATTTTTTTGGGACTCACTGCGAGGAGTTTCTACGCTTTGGCGAGTAGACTAATTATCGCGAGAGTTTGCATGGTATATCAATAGGGCAATATTTTTCTCAACTAAATTTTTTTCATTCTCAAAGCTCGAACTCGAGAACTTGGTTAAGGAGCTTTGAGCGTCCTTAACACGATCAAACTTACCAACTCTAGTTTGTGGATTTTTACATAATTAGAAATAAAATCGTCATTATATTCTATATTTTATTTGGAAAATAATGACAAATCTATTATTTTGTCCAAACGTTTATTCATTGTAAACAAACAAATACGGATACAATAATTTTTTTACATAATCATCATCAATTTATCTTCTCAACTATTATACTCCCTCCAATCCTTTGTGTCTATCCGATTTTTGAAATTGAAATCTAAATGTTTGTCTTATTTAAATTTCATATTTTTAATATCCAATTTATCATATATTTCATTGGCAAATTGAACCTATATTTATTATTTTTCTATCCACCATGTTAAACAAATTAAGATTTAAGTATGTACTACTAGATATTATCCTCCAAAATTCATTTTCCAAACACACATTATATATTACCTTTTTTCGGAAAAAAAAAACTTGTTTACCACCGGGGTAAATATCTCACCCTTAAATGAAAGTGGTATGAAGTAGTGATAGTGGTTCCCACCAAACTAAATATTAATATTTATTGTTTCTATTAGTGGTGGGTAAAACTACCAAACCGGTAGATGTAGTCATGTCCCCTTTCTATTTATTACTTAAATAAAAAATCTAATAACTCTCTTTTCAAGTAGAATCTTATAATTAACAACTTCTATTAATTAAAGATTCTTTTTTCTTTAAAATCGAGATTGTAGTAGAATTTCAATTAAAATACCTTCTCGTTCCTAAACCCTCTCTTTACGACCCGCACTTTTTTCGCCTGTTGCTTTTGAAGATAAACTTTAGCTCTACGTAAGATACCCAAAGTACGGTTGAATCGACCCATAGGGGACTCGCTGCGGCTACGGATCAATCCTTGCTTGCCGGGGGAGTCACCCACCACGTTTTCCCTTTGTTTAGGTTGCAACTTGACACCGAGTTTCTTGGGATTCACTTTTCTTATTCTAACCGTAGATTGTTCCTCTTTGCGGCTGTCGATTTCTGTACGGGTCTATTCACTCAGGTATTGGGTATTTTGGTGCTTGAGATCTTGATTGAATTAATTATAAGTTGTGGATGAAGGGTTGATCGAATCGCCGCCGTTATTCCCTTCTGATCATGAAATCGGCTACGCCCCTTTGGTTTTAGTTCTTCGGCTTATAACAATAAGGTTTATAACTTATTAGCTTAGTTTTTTGTCTGTCTTTTTGTTTGTTTTATTTATTTTTTGTTTTAGAGTTCGGCCTTCAAGTTGTGTGGGTATTCATCACCTATTGACGTTGTTAGGTTGTCGTCTCATTATGTGGGAGATCGGTGTGGACTAAAGTCTTCACGAGTCAAAATTCTGGAGGTGGGGCGGTTGGTCTGTTCCCGATTGGAACGGTTCTTGGCTTGGGTATTGCTCGAAATCGGTGACTTTTTTTGATGTGAGGAGAGCAGTTTTACTATCTCTATTCCTCTCGACGAACGGTTGAGCGACCCTTACGTGTGATAGTTTAATTGGACACTACATCTCTTGTGTCTTTTGTTTAATAAAAATTGCCCCTTCGGTGGCTTCAATAGCTTGTTTGGTTTTTTTTTGCGTTGTTTTCCTTTTCCCATCCAATTCCTTTTTTAAAATTTCTATTGGGCCAATTTAGTTTTTTTTTTTTTTTTTTTTTGATAGTGCTGTAATGTTTCTTGACTTGAGGTCCGCTGGCTCTTCGATTGTTGGGGATGCCTAATTGACTCTGCAAGCATGGTTATCCAATTACTTCTACATCAGTTATTATGTCGAATTTGTGTAAACTCACAAATAGTATTACTTCGGATGAAGATTTTCTTTAAGGCTTTATTGGTTCAAAAACTTGAACAATCATACGATGTATGTAGTTTTTTGGATAGATATATTTGTACTTGTCAATTAGTTTCTACGGAATTGGATTGTAAGTGTCGTTTAATTGGCTTCTCCACATTTATGAAATCTTTTAGTTTCATATCAAAAAAAAAATAATCCTTTTTCTTAATTGGCCCCACTGAATTCCAAACAAGACAAATAAAAGGGAACGAAAAGAGTATTAACTACCTTGTGCAATTTTCTAATTACTACTACCTCAGTTCCCTTTTGTTTGTCATGTTTCCTTAAATGTAATTCCTAAATATTTGTCTTGTTTTGAATTTTTACTATTTTTAACTTCAACTTTATCCACTTTTTCAATAGATAAATGAACCATATTTATTATTTTTCATCTATTATATTAAATAAAAGCTTAATTACTATCTAAATAACTCTCCAAAATCAACTATCCAATACACATTTATTACTTTTTACCATTATACTAGTTAAAAAGTCAAAAACTCTTTTTTCAAGTAAGAATCTTATTATATTAACTCATTCTCTTAATTAAAGATCCATTTTCTTAATTCTCTCCTWGATTYCAAACAAGACAAAYAAAAGGGAACGAAGGGAGTAAGTATTTTGAATGATGTTAGTCATGAGATTATATTTATGAGAGAATTTTCTTCATATAGCCATGGAATATTGCAAATTAGCTCATATACCCCGAATTTTTCAAA
>SNQN01001199.1:54346-93612 GCA_008642245.1 Bassia scoparia | reverse complement strand
AAAGACTCTCTCAAATCATGTCTAGAACAAAGACCTAGACAAGCCTTTCAATTCAATGACCTGTTCAAAAAATCAGTCTAAACCAGACCTAGACAAGACCCTTTCAATTCAATGACTCTTTCAAAACTATGTCTAGACCAGACCCTAGACAAGGCCTTCCAAATTCAAAGACTCTTTCAAAATCAATGACTCCTGCCCGTCTCTCAATATCAAGGTCACAAGTACAGGAGTCAACATTGACATGCACAAATTTCTTAGACAAAAAACAAGACCCATATGTCGTCACCAAGGTAGTCCTTAATCCTGATATAGGCTCTCTCATTTTTCAAGTCAATGGCTTCATTTCCTCGGATAAGCATGGGACGCGGCCAGCATTTCTCCAGTCAGCCGAACGAAGAAAAGAATGATTGCTCGAGACTTCAGGCGCACGGTACACGGCTACAGGTAAAACTCCAACCTTTGTTTTTGAGGTTACCGGCGAAAAAAGGTGACTCAGGATCGCAGAACGTCTGAGTTTGCTCTCCGTCCCGAATCGGAATACTTTGACTTTCGGACTCGAAAGATGCTTTTTGAACTCACAAAAAGATGCTTTGAACTCACAAGTGGAATACGTTGAGGTCATATCGGAACTATTGAGAAAAGGACAATAAAGGCGGCAAAAAAAAACATTTTCTTTTATTCTATTTTAATTATTTTCTATTTTTATTTCTTTTCGTATTTTTAGGATTTTTTATATTTTGATTCCATAATTTCAGTTTTCATTTGAATTCTTCACATTTTTTTGAGCTCACCAGTATTTAAATTATTTTTCTAATTTTTCTAATTTTTTCTTGATTTTACAAGTTTTTATACGCAGAAAATTACAAAAAATACAAAATACACAAAAAATACTCCGAAAATACGGTAGAACCTTCTAGAACACTCTAGAACTCCTTGCTGGAGAGCAAAGGGTGTTAGGTGCGTCGTAATCAAGGGAAATCACGAAATAACAATCGGAGGAAATAAAAATCTTCGGAAAATAAGGCCAAAAATATGAACGTATATAGCTCAAAGGAGCGTATATACGCTCACCATGAGGTCATATACGCTCATGGAGCGTATATACGCATCATTGAGCGTATATACGGCTATTTTTGTGCCTTTGTCCCTCGCGCCTATAAATACGTGCCTACCTTGCTCATTCCACACAACGGATTTTCAAGACACTTCTATTTCCGTCCTCTCTGTCCTCTAACTTACGCTATTCTCTCTCTCACTCTCTCAACATTCTAAACACATTCGTTCTGGAGTTCTAGCATCGATTCTGTTCGATTCACACAAGCCGGAAATAAGGATAATATGATGATTACTCACCAAAAAACAATCTTTTTGACTCTACTTAATTTCTTTTTGTCACTTTTAATTTGACTAATTCTTACTGCGAGTTTCAATTAAATCAACACAATGTAGAAACTACCTTTTAATTGATTTCATGTAAATATGTAGGATTGTCACTCATATTGTTTTCAAATTCTTTTCTTAACACTTATATTTATTCGATCATCTTGTCCATTCATTATTATGCATATCGTTATTGTCAATTACTAACATGTCTCTTTGTCTTGATTAGCATTCGATCAAAGGACGTCTCTTTTAGTTTTTACCTTAAGATTTGTGTATTTGCAGTGAAAGGTGAGAAGGCACACATATATTATTATCATGCCTTACTAACCTTTGTTTCATTGTCTTGAATATATATATATATTCTATTCACATGTATATATTGCTTAACAAGACCGGAAATATGCGTATCACTTTAAAGTCAATAATCTTGGACGACCGGTTTTCTAAGCCCTTGTTAATATTGACTAACAATGAAGCGATCGCCTTGTCCATACTAGAAGTCATTGTTTGTACATAATAGACAACTAATCTAAAATATTAGATTAGTGCGCTTTCAAGATCAATTCAATAGGCTCCTTGAATCAATTGTTACGATTTATGGATCTTACAATGAGACGAGTTAAGGCGCTACATGCGGGCGAATTGGGTTACTGATTTTCAATCGTACCATGTCCCCGGACCCACCACTTTGGTTACTGGAACCTATTTGTGGGGCCACTAGTTTTGGCACCAATGTTCGGGCGCGTGAATAACCTATATAGGCACAGCAGTAGCGATTCCCCTCAATTCGACAAACACACCCAAGCATTATCCATCGGATTTCCATTGGCTCCAATCAATGACACTGTGAAGCTGAGGTCACGCCCCACCTAAGGCGGGGCGAAGCCCTACACATATGTATATATATATTAATATATTATATATATTATATACATACTACATATATTAGTATCCAAAATACAGAGCCGAATAGTTCAAATTTTAAGAAAATATAAATACCCCTTAGCAAAAAGATATAACCAAAAGCAACCATCATTATTAGTTATACACCATGATTAATAATAATGTTTGATATAATAATAATAATGTCTGATAATAATGGGGGGCAAAAATAGGCTAAAGTAGTAGAACTGGGGGATTTAGGGCTGGAAGTGCTGTAGCCTCTGCTTGGATCTCTATCTTCAAGCACGACATCAACCTTGGTTCAATCCTTTTTGACCTGGCAATCTGGATGGCGCTTCATTTAGACCCTTGACGAGACCTGAGTAGGTGGCCAGATATGTTGTTGGAGCAGACTCTCCATGATTCGCAAGACGAGAGCAGGACATACCAATCAAGATATAGCCTCAGTTACACATTTTGGACGGAGACTTGGATGTTCCTCAGTTCCACAGAGAATATGGTGAACTGAACGCATCAAAACCCTTGCTAGTTGTCATAGCAAACTCCATAGCAGAAGGCATCCTCTTCTGTTCCTTGGGAGCAGGACATTATCAACCAGTTCCTCTTCTTTGTGATTCCTCCTCTTCTACATCCTGAATCATAATAAGATTGCAGTTGCTCCTTCTCAGCAGCATTTCTTGTGTTTTCTACCACTCTGTCCTCAAAGCCACCCCTACCCTTGCCACGACCTCTTCCCTCTTACTAGATAGACCTAAGGCACAGACGTCTCCGCTGCCTCAATAGGTTCCTAAAAAAAAACCTCAGGAGTTTTTCTCCTTCTCTGGTTCCTCTTCTTTTAGCAGGCCTATTATTCCCATCATTCTCCTCCTTGTTCATCCTCTCTCAAATCCTCTCATAAACACCTGTCATCCTCACTCTAATCCAAGTCTATGCAAGGTTGGGGTTGGATAAAAGTATTGGTTTGCATAGTGAGAACATCTTGTAGGTTTAATATTTTAAAGCTTCTCAAAGAAAGTGGTCAAGCAGATTACCATAGCCAATTTTCATGTTTCTTTTTAATGCAATGGCCAAGGGGTTGAATCATTAGGATGGAAGTTGATTTTTATTTTCTTTTCAAGCAATACATCAACAAGGCATCAAGACGATTTTCCTTGTTCTTTTTGTGTTCGTGGAATGAATATATCTGGAAAACAAGATGAAAAATGAATTTTTGAATAGGGCTGAAATTTTTGTGATTGAGTTTATTTGGTCAGGCACTGCCTCCTATATGAACAACCATCTGTCAAATACTCACACCTTTATATGACTTCCTCACATCTCCACATCCTCATTTCTCCTCCTCTAATAACGCTTAAATAAATTTCAAAACCCTCATTTGGAACCCCAAAAGGCCTCCACTCAAATCAACAGCAGTTAAACTCCAATTCACGATTTTTAATCTTAAAAGAACAAGACCCTCCTCATACTTTAAAAGTTTCAACAAATTCTCCATTAAATTATACGACAATCACATTCTTAAACCCAATGCTAAATAATTCAGTCCATCCTGAAATTCTAGGAATGTCAGGAGTTGAGTTTGGAATACATGGCATACACCACATCTATTTGATGGCCATTCCCTCACGAATTTGCAATCTGGATCAATTCGAACTCGAACATGAGATTTCCTTCATTGCAATGGATCTCAAAGCTCTTCCCATCTTTCTTCGATTTCTTGCGAACTTCCTCTTTCGATTCTCAGCAACCTTCATGAGTGGTGTTTTCGAGTTTGGTGAGATATGCATGGGGAGTGTTCTGTGTTGAGTGTTTTGAAGTGAAAAGAGTGTTTTTGTGCATGTAAGTGGTGATGAGAGGTAAGTTTTTCAAATTTATTGCATAATTTATAAGGAGTGAAAAGTTGGCAACTGGAAAGGAGTGGTGTAAGGTGAAGGGAGAATGAATTTTGGGACAGTTCAAAAGTGGGTTGGGAAGCCATTAGTTAATGGTCAGTAATTTTATAGACGCATTTGATTTGAAATATAAGTGGGATATTATATATGCATTGAACAATTTCTTTTTGCATTCGGTTGTGTAAATTTTAGGTGCAATGAAATTTCGAATGCAATACAACTAATTCAGGTTAATATTTTTGAGATATTATTTGGAATTGAAATAAAAATGAATTTGTTTTGTTGTTAGATTAAATATTTGAGGCTTGAAGCTATTGAACAAAAACAATTTGGGCTTTATACTTTAAAAACTCATATATCAGCATGCTTTGAAATTATACAAATGATTTCATGATTAAGACACATGAAACACGATCGCATACTTGGGATTAATGCTATTCACATAAAAATTGATGCATGATATATATATATATATATACTATATATATATATATACATATATATATATATATATATATATATATATTATACTAATATATATATACATTGTATTACTGAAAGCTTATGATTAATACCTTGGGGAATTATATGGAACACCTCTTAGGATAATTGATCATCCTCAAGTTCCATTACGCATCCTTTCAATCTGTCCCTGCTAGTCGCTTAGTCAATATCAGCTATTTGTTTTCAGTTTCACAAAAATCTAATTTTTATCAAGCCTTTTTCAACATTAATCTTTTAAAAAAATGATGTCTAATATGTATGTGTTTAACTTTAGAGTGAATGAACTAGATCTTTAGAAATACATATGGCACTAGTATTATCATAGTAAATTGGGATTACAGTTATACCTCAATACCATAGTCTCTTATTGTTGTTTGATCTAAAGGACTGAGAGCAACATATCTAGCAAGCGAACATATTCAGTTTTGGCAGTTAGATAGGGCTACAGTGTTCTATTTCTTTGATGCCGATGAAAAACGCAAGAACCAAGGAACTGGACTGTTCCAGAAGTACTTTTCCTATTACTAAATCTCCCGCATAATCACATCAGTAAATCCTTTTCAGTCAAATGTATCACTTCTTGGATAGGAAGAGACGCATGTTCTCGATTCCTTCTTAAAGATCTAAATATTCTTTTAATAGCCATGAGGTGTGATTCCTTAGGATTATTATTGAAATATGCACACACACCTACACTAAAAGAAATATCAAGCCTACTAGCAGGGAAGTTAGAGAAGAAGAACAATCATTACCTCTATACCTTTTAATCAACAACAATTACCTTGTGGATCTTCATTCCTATTCTGGTCAAAACTCTCAATTGGAGTAGATTTGATTTTGACTTGACGAACTTTATATTTCTCAAGAGTTCCTTATTATATTTTTGTGATGGATTTGAGTTCCCCCTCTCAGTTTGCTTTATTTTGCAACCAAGAGAGTTAACTCACCCTCATAACTCATTTCAAACTCTCCACTCATAAGTCAGCAAAAAATACTACACCAATTTTTCATTAAGTGGCACAAAAATTATTCATCACATATATTTGCACAATCAATAGATCAGGTCCTTCAGTTTTTTTTAAAAACATTTGTTTTATCAACTTTTCCTCTTTTAAAAAAAATTCGTTAAAAAGGAAATTTGTTAGCCTTTCATACCAGGCTCTTCTGGTGCTTGCGTAAGCCTAGAGAGCATTGTCAGCTTGAAAACATGATTTGAAATTGTTTAATTTTCAAACCAGGAGGTGCTCAACATAAACTTCTCCTGTAGATAACCCATTTAGAAAAGCACACTTAACATCATTTGATTATAATTTAAAACCATTAAAGCGATGCCAAAGGAAACTAGAATTCGAAGAATTCTAACCTTGCTCAGGTGAAAAGTTTCTTCAAAATCTATGCCTTCTTGTTGACTATACCCTTTATTACAAACTAGTCTGGCCATGTTCCTTCTATAGTACCATATTCATCTAGTTTGTTCCTAAAAAACCATTTAAGTCCAAATACTTTCTTGTTTTTAGGTAAAGGTTCAAGAATGTCATACCTTGTTTCTTTCAAACTCATTTAGCTCATCTTGGCATGGCATTCCCCAATCAAATCTTTTCGAGCTTCTTCTGATTTGGTTCAACAATGCGATGGAAAGATTGGAATGCCTTCATAACTTCCTTAGTTGCCTCTAAGTTTTAATTTTCCTTTGTTAATATCACCTATGATCAGATTCAACAGAGATGAGAACTCTCGATTTTTCCATGGCTTTACAAAATCTCTTACTGGAACTTTCGCCTGCTCCTTCGCTTGAGTTACTTTTGATTCTCCTCTGCATGTACCTCAGTTCCTCCTGCTTCTTTTTCAGGTGAAGGAACACTCAGTGTTACTGTTTGTTCCTCCATTCTGAGTTGCATTGGGACCTTTGGAGTGCATGCTTAGGCTCTTCATCTGGATCAACCTTTTCTTGAAAGAACAATTTCAAAATCCTTGTTATCTAGTTCTTGAGCATTAAAATGTTGTTCGCTTATCATCAAATCTAAATGAAATACTTTCTTCTACACACAGCGAATTCTTTTTATAAAAATCTATTATGCTTGCTATATTAGACATAGCCAAGGAACACAGCTCATCACTTCGCTCATCAACTGCCAAGTATCCTTTTTACATTATTTCATGAACAAAACATTACAACAAAAAGTCTAAAGTGAGATAATTTTAGGCTTTCTTCCTTTAAGCAGTTCATTATGGTGTTTTTCTTAACGAATAGGTCATAAGCTAACACGATTGATATATAGCATTGCAGTATTAATTGCTTCTGCCCAAAAGTTCTTGCCGAGGGCCACGGGCTATTAACATGGTCTGGGTGCGGGGTTAGAGAAGTTATGATTCAATACTTTCCCTGCAAAACTCACAAATTGTAATGTTTCAAATTCATTCCATGTCAGACTAATATGAACAATTTGAAATCCATTGACTTTTGAACTCTGCTTAGCAAAGGTTACAAACTTTTCAAAAGTCTCAATCTTACTATCTAAGAAATTACCCAAGTGAATCGTGAATAATCATCCACAATAACCAAAACATATCTTTTGCCACATTCTACTTGAATTCTTTGGACCAGAAAGATGCATTAATTAGCTCTAATGGTTGCTTCTTGTTGTTATCATGTTACTCTAATAAAGAAGACACCTAATTTTGCTTCGTCCCTCACACAAAACATTATATGTACTGTCCAGGAACATGACACTGAGAAGCCAATACCAAGGGCTAGAGTACAGCTTGTTCATGTGGAGAAAACTGCAATGACAAATTTTTTGCTGCCTGTTTAATTTGCATCATCCTCAATACAGTGAGAATGTCAAGTTATACCTTTGGGACGAGTGTTAAGATCCACTGTAATAAGTGTCTCTCTCCTCGTTCCCTTCGAGAACAATTAATCCAGTGATGGTTTCGTTGATGATATTAAATTTTCATAGTAAATTTAATTGTGTTTTCCCTATCACAAATTGTGAAATACTTAACAGATTAATGTTTCAAACCCTCGACCTTAAAAAACATATATCAATATAGTGGGAACTCGACTTACCAAACTTTTACCTTGGCTGGATTTTCACCATTTCTATTATCACCAACAGTCACAAAAGTATCCACCTCATAGGTTCTAGTGAGAGAAACTTAGACTTATCTTTGCATTGTGCTTGGGACACCACTCGTCAAAAACCATGTATTTTTTCCCCTCACCAGAACCTGCAAAGAACTTAAGCGTTAGTACGAAGGAACCCTGTGTTTCTTCGGGTTCCTTTGAAGAAGAGAAGATCATCACCTTGTTTCTTTACCCCAACACTTGTTTTAATGTTGCTTGTATGAGTAGTTTGTTTCTTAGCACATTAGACACATAGTGACCAGTTTTACACATATGTGCAAACTTTACTGCTAGGTTAAATTCAAATATTTCTTCTTCTTATCTTTGATGCTTAAATGCACATAGCGTTAAGCCTTCGGTTCTTTTCACTTTGAGCATCTTCAATCCATTTAGGTACAAAAAAGATTGAACTTTATATCTCTATTCTTTCTAATGTCCAGCACTTCACACACACCTCATCAACTACTCAAGTTTTGCTTTTTCAACTTGAGTTCCTCAAGATTTCTTTGAGTTCCTCGAATTCTTTTAATAAATTTGTTTGACGAAGGAACTTTGCAACTTTCAATCAATATCCATTTTAATTTATACTTAGACACTTCAATACCAAGCAAAGTTTTTCCTATTATGAGTTTTTCAACAAGTTCTTTAGTAGGAGGTTCTTGTCAAAAAGCTCAAAGAATGTATTCTGAACAAATTCTGGTTTTTTTTCTGTATTGTTTTCTCTATCCAGGTACAATGTGATCTTATAAGCAATTTTAAGCTTTTTCAGATTGAATTAAGACTTTTGTGGTAATTATACCTCCATCTTCATCATTATTCAATGAATAACATTCAACTAAGTGTTGTTTAGAAAAAGTTAAGTAACTTCTTAGGATCAGGAATATACCACTTTTCTTTTAGAATATCATCATTCTTGGCCATAAGACAAAGATGAGCAGACTCAGGGGACTCTCATCTTCATCACTATCAAATTTCTCCCCATGCCGAATCATGGCTCCTAATTTCTGATTTTGTTGAAGCTCTTTGCACCCATGCTGTAGCTCTTCGTTTTTAACCTTTTCTTGTCAGGATTCAGGGGGACAATTTTTCACCTAATGATCACTACACCACATCTATCACATGGCTGATATTCTTTACTGTACCTGCCTTCTTGACAAAGTTCTTAGAGTTCGTTAGATTATAAACATTTTCCTAAAATTTCCTTACCAACATGTAGCATCTTTTCATCTACCTCAATTCCTCTATTCCTTAGCTTTAATGCCAAATTCTTACCTTTGTTTAGCTCACTTTGAACTGGATTCAATGTGAAGCTCATGTGTCATGAGAGATCCAGCCAATTGTTTTTATGAACTTGGTGAAGTCCTTGGTTTTGCTTGGTGTATGTGGTAACCTTAGCCCTCCATTTCTCATCTTGAGAAGACTCGAAGAATCTTACCTCACCTGTTCCATCAATGGAATGATTCTTACCAGGAGAAACCAATTCATTAGTAATTTAGTTGAATCTAGGAACATTATCGTTGAATGTTTCCTTAGGTTCCATTCCAATCGTTGTATTTAGACATTAGCAAGTTCTATTTTAAATGTTTGACTTCATTTAGTTCCTTCATGAGTTTAATGTTCTAACAAATCCCAAATATCCTTGTGTTTCTTGCTCTATATTGACAACGATGTGTTTGTGCGGGTCCAAGACCACAATGAAGAAGTTTAACACAAGAGCATTCAACTCCAATTTATTGAAAACTTCTTTTTCATATTCGACATAGGAGTAGAACTACCTCATTTTACGGTTTTGGTAATTTCAAAATCACCTACCTCAATTACTCTTCACTACTGGTAGTTCTCTACTTGATGAAATCTCCATTCTATTTCTTCCAGTATGAAATTAGAAATTTCCCATTGAACGACTGAGAGGATGTTGGAGTGGCTATCCTTCCTCTAGTCTCGCATTAAGTTCATCTTTTCTGCTAGCTCTAACGTTTCATTCCTTCACAGGTTCCTATAGACTACAAGGAACTTATTCTTTGATACAATTGTTTGGATCAAACAGAACAATTACAAGAGGGGGAGAATTGTATATATTGAGGAATGAGCACTTTTTGCAAATTTAAAAGAACTTTAAAACTTAAGGATTGAGGACTAGAGATTTTCCAACACAGACACTCTCAAGACAACGGCCAAGGAAGGAAATTGTGGCCTGATGCAACAAGGACTTTGTCTATGTTATATTACGATTTAGCAACACCTAAATACAATCTAAGACCCTCGTCTCAGTTCCCTAGGACTTTTGAACCTCATCTCAGTTCACAATGAACTTCTAGAACCCTCTAACTCTCGATTTCCCTTTGAATACTCGGTTATGAAACTCACAACCCCTCGCTTCAATATGCATAAAAGAAGACTTTACAACTCAATAGGACAAACTAAATGCTTGGCAACAATATGAAATAATCGCCTTGATTGAAATCCTATCTCAGTGTGTTTGATTAATTACAACTTTAATATTTATAGAGTGATCAGTAAGCGTTTGAAACACAGCAGTAGTCCACTACCACATTACTCCCTTTTTTGTAGGAGTGATGCTTGCAGTGGAACTTAACTACCAGCTTCAATAACCACGATCTCACCATTCTTTTTGCTGTTTATTATCACTTAAAAATCTCAGGTTAGTGATTAACAAAGCCTAACACACGTTTTCTACTTATAACTAACTTTCCTATATTAAGGAACTCATTAAAAAAACACACGAGATCATTTTTAAAGATAAAAAGTTTTATACCAAAAGACATAATATAAGGTTTTTAAGAAATATTTTACGAAAATAATCTTTAATATTTACAAAAAGATTTTTATTCTGCATCTAGGTACAAATATTTTAGGCCTTTAATTTATAAAAGATATCTTTGTATAAAATAACGGATTAAAATTCTTTAATAAAATAAATCACAAACTTAATATTATTATCCTTTTATCCTTCGAGCAACTATTTCATATTTTTAATGCCAAGCAGTACATAAATCTAGAAACCTATCTATTTACCACAATGTGAGTCATATTTCCTGGAACTCAAACCTTCCTGATCTTGTCGAGTCATCTTTCCAAGGAACACACCTTCCTTGATCTTAATTCTTCTGGAGTTCTTTCCAACACTTTAATAATTACAGGAACTCCTTCTTCTCCTAGGTTATGTCCTCGATCGCATTAAGTTCTGAATTTGGATTCTGTAAAACACAACAGTAAACACATATGTTAAACATAATGCATAGAGTTTGCTTTGTTGTATTGCATTCATTCATCAAAACTTAGGGTGATTCCAACAACTTATACCCAAAAGCAACCCCCTTTAATCCCTTACAAATGTTAAAATTAGGCAAACTCTCCCTCTCAAAGCCTTGGGTGGCCAAATCCCAAAACCAAGTAGATTGGAGTAACCACATTTAGGAACAAGGATTGGTCTCAAAAGAAATGACAATAATAAAAGGAAATGACAATATAATTTTGTATTAAGGATTTATAGTTGGGGTCCTAAGCATCCCTGAGCTAAGAACTATCACTAAGCATGATTGCAACAAGAACAAAAAATTGCAAGGAATCAATAAAATAGGTCGTTATGAACGCCAAAAAACAAAGCAAAAAAAGGGATTGATAATTGCTCAACTCTAAACCCAAAATCAACAAAACAAGCATTGAAAATACTCACAAACACTCTAAGATCAAGTTATCAAAAAATGGATCAAAATAAAAGTATTAAAGAGACCCACAATAACCAAGAAAGATGAAATTGCTCAAAGCATGAAGTAAACAAAAATCTAACTAACTAATGCTGAATTTAAATTACCTTGAAACGTTGAATGAATTGCATATTAGAACATGCTAAAAATGGTTTGAGAATTGAATAATAGAGCTAAAACAAAATCATGAACAAATTAACTTTCTCTCCTAAAACTATGAACTAAGGAAGAAGATGAAAAGAAATTTGGGAGAAAATAATGCTTAAATCTTAAATTGTATTGAACTAATGAATTACAATAAGAAAAGTAAAATTACTCTCTACTTCCTCTCTAATTCTCTCTCCTAAAAACTATTTATACCCCCAACTTCAATTACCGAAAGTTTAACAAAATTTACAAAATTTGCCATTACGTAATTCCACATGTGCAACTACACCTCCATAGAGTCAAGGTGAAAAGCTTAGGTCAAAGGAGCAGTCAATGCCAAAAAGTCAATCAGCAACAATTAGTCTTGCACATATGCGCATATGGCGACGCGTCAGTGACTCCCTCGAGGTTGCAGCGCACCTTTTTGCTTACTTGAAAGGGTGTGGCGTAAAAAACAACTTCAACGATACTCAAAAAACTTTTTACTTCGGCAGGCCACTTACTGAGAAAGCATGAGTGTAGGAAACCCAAACTGTGTCTCCCCAACAAACTAATAGTACGATGTATGAAAATACACGCTTTCTGTGATTTCAATTTGATTCTTAAAAAGACGTTGTTGAACTCGGGTTAAAAAAGCTCGAATAAGTGAAAGTAATGCTCGAAATCATGTGTCAAAGGGTCAAATAAGAGAAAAAAAGTATTTTCTTTATTTATTTTTCTTATTATAGAATTTTCTATTTAGTTTTAGATTTTAAAATAATTTATATTGGTGATACTTCATAATTCTAGTATTTTAAGATTATTTTCTGAGTTTACCGTATTTTAATTTATTTTTAGATTATTTTTAGTTCACCAGTCATTTATTAGATTATCCTCTCAATTTTTGAGGTTTCACCAATCTTTTTAGAATTATCTCTCTACTTTTCTCCATGATTTTATATGAATTTAACAAATTTACAACATTTTTATATTATCAAAAAATTCAAAAAACAAAAAATACAAAAAATTCTGATTTTTCTTAAATAATTCTAGATCTTTTCGAATCTTCTGCAAGAAATGAACCTTAGACATTATTCGGAATGATTAGGCGAATAGAAATAAAAAAAGAACAAAGAAGCGTATATACGTCTTGTAGCGTATAGACGCTCCATTTCCACCTCGTATGCCTATAATACGACCCTTGGCCACTTTTCGAAGGACCCGAAGGGACACGTTACGAAGCCTTATATGTGCTATTCTCCTTTACTCTCACTCTACTCTCTTTCACCACAAATACATACAAAATACGCAGTTCTTGCGGTTCTTTCAAATCATATTGTACAAGCGAAATCAGTATAACTCTGAGGTTACTCACCCAAACCTTTATTTCGCATCTTTTAATTGATTAATTAATTGTTACGATTCTAATTCAATTTAATAAAAATGTCGAAACCACTTTTAATTGTTTTCATGTAAATACGTAGGACTGATAAACACTTATTCGTTGTTGTCATCTTTAATTTCATCTATGTTTTAATCTTGTTATTATTCATTATCAACTGTAATTACATGTTTCTTTATTATTATTATTGCCTATCGTCCTTTACTAACAATATTGTTTGGCATTGTTAAGCGATCAAGGCGAAGTTTAATAATCTAACATTTGTTCATATCCTTTGTCTTAATAGCGATTCAAGGTAGGGATTTGTAATATATTTTTTGTTATTATTTTTTCCTTATATATATTTTTTTATTCTCTTTGATTTTGTTAAATAAGACCGGGAATTTATTGCTTCTCACATTAAAGTCATATATAATTATGGACCACCGGTTTTCTAGGTCCTCGTTAACATTGACTAACAACAAAGTGATCGCCATATCACATTGTAGAAGTCTGTTTGTTTAAAGTTACCCACCTAGTATCTTTAGATGTAGAGTGCTAATAAAGGCTTGAAAATTGCTATATATGTGTATCAATAATCGATTGATGGGGGGAATTGGGAATTATCTCAATCGAGACGAGTAGAGCCGCTACATGCGGGCGGATTTGTAAAGATTCAATCTGTACCATGCCCCGAACCACGAGCTGTTTACTGGATCGGACCGTGGGGCCTTTGTTTGCAACCAAACGTTTCGGGCGTCCGTTGATTAACCTTTATAAGCACGGTGGAGATCCCCTACTCGACAACACTCCTCCAGATGCACTCAACGTGCGGGTTTTGTGCCTCAACGCCACAACACAACTACACCATCGACGTAGGCCCAAGCCCCCGCGAGGAGCCCATGGTCTACAATGAGAGGTTGTTTGCTATATTTTTTTTAGAGTGAAAAGAAGAAGAAAAGAAAAATGGTTTAAGTGCACAATGAAATGAATGGAATTAAAAAGACGACAGCAAAAAAACACCACTCACAAAAGTCTCACACATAACCGGCCAAGCCGCCGGAAGAGTGGAAGTATTTTGCTAAATTTGAAGAAGAAAAAATGAAAGTTTTGCATGTTACTCAAGGGCTGAATCAATTGTTAAAAGAAATTTAAAAGAGTAAATTCAGTGAATTAGAAAAACACCACTTAACTAATACATTAGAAATCCTCCATATTTACACGCCCACTAGGTTTTAGTGTTTACCAAAATATTAAACCTCCTAACTAGACTAATTTGTCACAAAAAAAAGTTGGTCCAAACAATCAAAACAATTATAGCAAAATAGTAAAAGATAGTAACAATACTAATAATAATGCTAATGATTAATAATATAAATATATTTATAAAATATAATAATAATATATAATATAATAATAATAATAATAATAATAATAATAATAATAATAAATAATAATAATAATAATAAATAATAATATAATTAAACCAATAATAATAATAATAATAATAATAATAATAATAATAATAATAATAATAATAATAATAATAATAATAATAATAATAATAATAATAATAATAATAATATATCATCTTAGAATCAAAGCTAGACTTATAGAGCAATTACTAGGAAAGGGGAAGCAAATTAAAATTATGCCATGGAGAAAATTTGGGGTATTACATAGTTGCTAGTTGTTAGTAAAGGGATGGCAAGAGACTGACAAAGTCTAAATTTTCTAGCGACATGTTGTAGATTATAGGCTTCAAGACCAAAATGTTCAGGTTCAGCTGCTGGGAAATCCTGAGCATGCAGTGAGAACAGAACACCAGAATGGGGAATCTTGTGTGAAGGATTTAGACATTCCAATACTTTTCTGCCACTCAAGTGTGGCATAAAAATTCACAGTCCATTAACATTTGAATTTTCATTAGTCCCCAATGGTTACCACTTGCCAAGTATAGGGTCTAAGTCCCTGAGACATTTCATGATCAAATTAAATTAGAGTCAATAACTTTTTGATGATTATAGCATAGGAAATACATTTGTGCAAGGGACAAGTAWATAATTATAGAAACCTGATTAGGGACCTTCTTATCTTTCTTATCTTGTTGCCATTTGGCTATAATCTCATCTTGGCTCATCTCTAAGCCAAGATCAGTGTAGAGGTGTTACAGATTGAAAATATATAGTTGACTTTGTTGACTTAATTTGGAGAGTTTGACCAGCAGTAAGTAACTAGCGATGAATAAGGCAGAGGGAAAAGACAGGTGATACACGACATTCTTAATATAGCTTTAGTACACGATGCAGCATTAGCGTTACAAGAAAATTGTGGTAACGATGACTCATCAGGAGATAGCCTAAAAGTAGGCCCATGAAGATCAGGCGACAGCAAGACTTGGAGGGAAATTACGAATGTTTGAAATATGAAAAGAAGCGGCAAGAAACCGTCATATGAAGTAACTTCCACCCACGATCTACACCCTTGGAGGCCTATAAATAGATGCAGCGGTACAAAAGTGAACAACAATTACAATAACATCAATCTATCTCTTTTTTCGCATTTAGTTTCCTTTAGCCACACTTGGCTTAGTAGCCAAGTTAGTTTAGATTTGCGTAGCCTAGATTAGTCTAGTGTAGCGTAGCGTAGTTCATTTTATCATGGATTAGCGAGTTGTTCGATTTTCATCCCATTGTGTTTAATCATGGWGTTAATCATCCTTCCTTGTAATACAATGGTAGTCTGATACTTATCCCTTTATAATAGATGGTGTTTGTCTCTTTTCAGTATTGCTTGTTTTACGCTTCCGCTTTATTCCACAACAAGTTGTTCTCCGTATGTTTCATCTTCTTTATAAACTCTAATCGATTAGGAGCCATTTTACGTTAGCAAGGTTATCAATATAATCAGTAACAAGAGAGGCAGCCCTCTACCAAACTAAGAACATTATTAGGCGGCTGACTTGTTGGTGAAGTGCAAAATCAACTTACCAAGAGGCTACCCTAGTAAGTAAGGAGCAACAAGGGTCATCCTATACGATTTAAGTCCTTCCCATTAATTATTTCCCTTCGACATCTATATAGACATAAATATAGTTACCCTAACATAATGGAACCTGTAGGGCTTCGCCCCGCCTTAGGAGGGGCGTGACCTCAGCTTCAGTGTCATGGAGTTGAGCCATGGAATCCGCATGTGATGCTTTGGTTTGTTTCGAAATATGAGTCCCACCGCATGCCATATAGGTATTCACGACGCCCGAAACATTGGTGCCAAACTAGTGCCCACAAGTAGGTCCAGTAACCAAATTGGGTCGGGGACATGTACGAAATCAGATCTGTAACCAATTCCCCGCATGTAGCGGCCTCTATCGGTCTCATTGTAGTTCATAAAATACAATTGAATTCAAGAAACATTGATTTGACTTCAAGCACCTAATACTAGGTGTTTCTATTATGTACAAACCAAGACTTCTACAATGGACAGCGGATCACTTGATTGTTAGTCAATATAATAAGGCTTAGAAAACCGGTCGTCCATGATTATCTGACTTAATTGACAAGCGATTAATTCGTCTTGTTTAAACAATATATTACAGTGTGATAGAAGAATATATACAAGACATGAAAACAAAGGTTAGTAAGCATATAATATGTATGTCCTTCTCACCTTGTCACTGCAAAAATCAAATTTAGAAATAAAACTCAAAGGAATCGCCTTTCGATTGAATTGCTAATTGAGACAACAAGCGCGTTAGTATTGACATAACAAATGTATATAAATGAATTGTACAAGATAATGAAAATAAGTGTTAATGCAAAGAATGAAAACAAAAACCATGAAAATTGAAACATTAGAAAACCTACATATTTACATGAACGATTAAAAAGTGAGTTTCTACATTGTTTTAATGAATTAAACTCATAACAATGGTTAATCAAATTAAAGAGAACAAAGAAATAAAAAAGAGGAAAATAGGTTTTTGTGTGTAATCTCAGATTTATACCTTATTTCGCTTGTTGATTCAAAGAGAATCGATGCTTTGAATTAAAACGAATGTTTTAGAGTTTGAGAGAGAGAGAGAAGAGTAGATTGTCCGGGAATTGTGTGTGAAGTGGTGTCTCGAGTGTCAAGCTGTGTCGACTGAGCAAGCAATGGGGTATTATAGGCACGAGGCAAACGAGGAAGTAGAAAACCTGCGTAATACGCTACAGAGAGCTATATACGCAGGAACAGCGTATATATCGTCCTAATAGCGTAATACCTGCAATTGCCATGAAAATTTAGGAAGCCAAGCGCGATACGCTCCTGACCAGCGTATATACTCCATATCTGCTATATGCTCAATTGCGTATATTTTCCAAAAACCTCGAAAATATTTGATTTCCTCCGATTATTTGTGATTCCCTTGATTCGACGCACCTAGACACCCTTGCTCTCCAAGTATTTCCACGTATTCCGGAGTATTTTCTAATTATTCATGTATTTTCCTGCGTATTCTGCGTATTTAAACATTGCAAATTCATAGAAATCATAAAAAAATCAGAAAAATATATTAAAAAATACTCGGATTCAAAAATTGACGACATGATGGAAAAACAAAAGCACTGAAACCCAGTGAACTTGTTCGAAACCTTTGAGTTTACGAGAAAACCGAAAGGAAAAATTTTTGCCTTGTATGACCTTTGCTCAATATTCCAGTACGACCTCACTATTCCAAACTTTGTGAGTTCCAAAGCTATCTTATTCTAGTAAAACAATCGCAGACCGGTAGTTTCATTCACGGATACCTATTTGGGGAACACATTTCAGTGTTCTACAGAACCTAGCCCGCCGCCCCCAAAAATGACTTATTAGAGAAATGTTTATAGCCAAAAGTGCAAGATCAGCATAAATGACTACTTAGACTACACATCAAAATGAAGTAATGACGAAAAAGAAAAAATATACTATCCTCTTGCTACGTTTAAGATCTTAATAAGTGTGTGATGAGTGCATTGAAGCGTTTTTGCTCCTTTTCCCCGATTGCATCAGTTAAATTCCCTTCTTTGACTTAGAAAATACTCTCAGCTCTTAATTACCATCACAATAAGGGGAATGGCTAGTTACAAAGTTAATTTCTGCTAAAGTTACCAGCATAAAACATTAGCGAAGCATGAAATAGTTGAATACAAGGTCCCATAGAGACATTCAGGCRTAAGTTAGAGGGCTATTAAAAGGAATTTCGCTTAAAGTATCAAGATTAAGGAAGCTTGGAACTTGTTTGCTTTTCCATGATGGATGAAAGTCAAATAAGCCCTGGAACCAATCGCAATAGTTCATATGTTGTTCCTAGCCTTTAATCGGATTTTGACTTGAAATTCGATGACGGGAACGGGTTAATTCTTTTCCTTAACAGGAAAAATGTCACTAGATACACTTCGTGAGTTTAGGAGCAATTCCCCTTTTAAATTTGTCTTTGTTCCCTTCATTTTGGAATGTACAGGCAAATGTAGRACAAAGAGACGAGATGCCATTTCGTTCTTTGGATACGATGTGCCAAAGGGGGTGTCTTTAGAAAGTTCACAAGTCATCAGTTAATGTAAACGGAAATGAAACATCCACCATTGAGAAGAGGAATTTAGGTAACTAAGTGTGTCTTCTCCGTAGATTCCAATGATGCATACCCAGTTTGTATCTTCAGACATCGTGCCCTTGTTATTCATGTTACCCTTTTTCTTACCCTTCTTTTTATTTGGCTCACAAGTTTGGTGCTCTAACGACCCTAACCTCTTCTGAGAAGTCTTCCAGCAAATTTCACAAATGACCTTGAAATGTGAATCCCAATAATGACCCCTCTTCTTTAAGATATGAGGATCTTTGATGGTCACTTGTTTCAAATCACAAATGATAGAAGTACTAGAGACATTGTGTGTTGTAGTGTCTCTACACTTTGTCTGAATTCCAGGCGACATAGTTCTTTTAAAAAAAACCCTCAAATATAAGTGGCATAGAGCTTTTAGGGGAAGAAAGACAATTAGACTATGGCTCTGAGGTTGAGGCCTCATGCAACTAATCCTTCCAGCAGTCACGTCACCTTGTATCCTCTCCAATCCCCTAACCATAATTTGAGTTTCACACTCTAATTTTACCGCCAAGTCACTTAAGGTTCATACACCATAATAAGTTTATATTTAATCACTTCACCTATTTAGTCYTATAAGGATTGTGGTATGCAACACACACGCTCATGTGCTACCTAATGACATCTTTTCTCCATTACCTCAAAACAAACTTCTCAATGTGCAACTTGTGATAAACTCTAATCAAGTGAAGACAAATAATACAAGTGTCTCAAACATTTTCTTGTTACATGTAGCTTCTTGGGTTTTGGGGTTGAATTTGACACAATAATATGTCCTCCTAGAGGCCAAAACCTAGACCGACCTTCCCAGCCTTTAGCAAAAACTAGACTCGGTTTTCAAAAAAAAGTCTATTAAGTAGGAACCATCTTTCTTATCCTTGGTTATGATGCAATATAACACCTTCTCTCTTTCTCACTACAGAACTTTAAACTTATTGCTTGTATATATCATTCTGAAAAATCTTTTTGTAGCAAAATTGGTTGAGTAGTTGCGTACCTACTACTCCTCCTAAGCTATGCATTTCTCAATCATCGCAACATACTTCTTAACAAACTCACACAACATGGTGTGTCGTGTTATGAATTGATCAAAGAAGCTATGAATGGTCTAGCATGAAAGAAGGAACCCTCGTACGGTTTTCCACATAAAAATTTTCCAACTACTCATGTTTCTCCAACCCGTACTTATTTATCCCAGCACAGCCCAGCCTTGCCCTGCAGAAAGTCTAAACTGTTGATGTTATTGTGTGCTACATCCAACAACACCTTCTTTAACTTGAAATACCTACAAGACAAAGAATCTCTATGAAAAATAAAGCAACTCGATAAGGGTAAAGAAAGTACAAAATCTTCTACACAAATTCATTACAAATCATTAAGAGTACTTACTTCTCATGGTAGCCTAAATTTATTGAAACTTTTTGGAGACTGTGACAGATGCACCATCGATGCCTTGTATTCGGCATGAAATTTTCTAAGGACTTCCTGATAAGTGTCAAAAATGGTCACATTTTGGCATTTTGTTCTTCTATCTTTTGGCCAATTTGTGTGTTTTCGATATCATTTTACTAGCCTTCTAGTTAGTTTTCCACTTTGTATATATAGTTTTATAGAGTTTTGCTGGTTTTTGGTAGTTTTTATAGGTTTTTAGTTTGATTTCTCCTTTTTCCTATTCTTATGCACTCAATTGCTAGTGTTATGAGTGTTTACAAGTTGCCATAGCATGTATGTGCTAGAGATGTGCTTTGTTACGTGTTGGCGTGGTTGTATTTGCGAAGGGTGAGCTTTAAAGTGTTTGAAGTTGTACCCTAACACCTTCTTCGAGCCATATCTTTCTTAGTACTTTGAATTTGCAAGTAAGACGTTTTACGTTGGAAAGTAGATCCGTGAGCTTTCCAACGRTATATTATAAGCTTCATTCCGAGCACCGAGCGCGAAGTTATGGTCGCTCGAAGTTAGAGTACTTAAGTAGGACGATTTCCTAAACAGAAGCAAAAATGCACGCAAGCTCATCAAGGCACGCACATGCGCCTCTTATGGCCACCCGCGCATCAGCACGAGCCACCACACGCGCCTGCACCTTTCTCCTTTAAAACAGTAGCAAAAAAGCGCGTATGTGCCTCGGGTGGACCACACACACCTCCCATGGTCCACCCGCGCCTCCACTAAACGCGCTTGCACCCCGTTCCAGTAGAGGGAGTCACACGCATCACCACACGCCCCTCCCATGGTCCACCCGCGTCTCCACCCGCGCATCACCACTTAGGTTCTATCAAGCTTGGATTTAAGGGTGTATTTTGCAAATTCATGGGTATTATTTCTTGGAGATTTTTCTTTGGGCACTTAAGGATTTTATTTTTCTTCTCCAAAATTTAGGTAACTAGATCGTTTTCTTTCACTTTGTTCTTATTTAAACATAGAATTCATTTTTAGGATAAATAAATTGGGAATTTGGTTAATCGGTTTTATGTTGATAAATTATGTTTCAATTTATTTTGGTGCAAATTTCTTGTCGTAATAATTTCCCATCACTTGTTATAATTTATAATTAATTTAGACTCATTTATATGTAATTTTCGTGACATGCATAAATTTATTTGCAATTTTTCTGTAAAAACTGAATTAATTAGTTTTGGAGCGTGATTTTGTAGAATTTTATTTTGCAAAATTTAGTGCTTATTTTTCTGTTGTTATAAATTTATTTGGTCCTTAGTGCTTATTTTTCTGTTGTTATAATTTTATTTGGTCCTTAGTTAATCCCTTAAAATATTGATATAATTTTATTTTTCTAGTTAATCCCTTAAAATATTGGTATAATTTGTTTTTCTCTGTTTTCTTAAACTGAATTATGCAGTTTTGTTAATTCTGAATTTAAATAATCAAAATTATTTATCACGTTATTCTGGCTCTATAGGGGTTCAAAACAGTAGGGAATCATCCAAAATAATTTGGTTAATTTTTGGTTAATTTAATTAATTAAAAAGGATTTCTAGCAATTTTCTCATAATTTGGTTTTAACAATTTATAAATTCTGAAATTATTTAATTTGTTCTCCAATAAATATGTCCTGTTATTTACAGTACTAAAATGTGTTATAATCCTTTTTGTAATGGCCTAAATTAAGTTGGTTAATTAAATAATTATTTTGGAATTTCTAAGTATTAATCTATTTAATCGGTTAAGACCTTTTAATTGACTGTTTGGTTTTCCATTTTAAACAGCCACAAAATTAGTTAATTTAAGATTTAAAAACTGACCTTTAACCTTTACCTAAGTTTAATAAATGATTTTTTAGTTATTTGGTAATTTTAGATGTAATTCCGGTTGGGTTTTTCAATTTACTAATTACTAGCAAAATGGTTAATTAATTTGCATTAAGTGTTTAAAATAGTTTTAAATAATTTAGAATAGTACCTATCTTGTATTTATTTATTTATTTATTCATTTTATTGATGAGTTTTGGCCTAATTTTGTTGAATTAATGATTAATAACGTTTTTAACTAGGTTCCTTTAACATCGTAACTTTTAGTTGTTGTCATGTGGGTTTCAAACTAATGTTTTTGTGCTAACTTACTGTTTTGGTCTCATGCTTAATTACATGGATTATAAAATAATTTATTTTGTTTCCTATGTGCATTTTGATTTAAATTACTTTCTCAATTGTTTTGCCAAAGGTTTGAATGGTGAACTTTGATCTTTGAAACTTGATTTTGGCCTTGGCTTTTGAATTTGATTTTCACCTTAATTTGGTTTTAATCTACTTCACAAAATTGTGAAACTTATTTTGGAAATGGTCATTGTGGCCTTTGGGTTCTTAAGGGTAAATCCATAGTGGTACCTTAAGAACATTGGATTTGATTTGGTTTTGTTATTGGATTTGTTTTTTTGAAGTGATCCTAACTTGATGGTTCTATTTTGTTGATAATTGGGAATCATTGGGTAAGTCCATAGTGGTTCCTTCGATTGGATAACACATATATAGTAGATTGGTTTTGGATTTAGTTGTCGTTSTCATTATGCTGGTACTTCGGAAAATGAGAGAGATTGGCCATTCTTAGATAGGGTTATATCATTGTGGTTGACCCGAGGTTTGCCCTGACTATGTCTAGGCTTAGTGAGCCGCGAATTCGTTCACTGCGTCTATTCCAACTACAACTTGAAAATTTATGTAACTTGTTTAATTTTTACTAGCTTTACTTATTTTGGATTTAATTGGTCGTGATTGACTCACTTTGGTTTTTAATTAACTTGGTTTATTTTCACTTTGGCTATAGTATTTTGRAAGCTTTGTGGTATATGAATTGAATTCTTTTTACTTAAGCCTTTCATCAATTCTTTGTTTAAGTTTGAACATGTGTGTTAACGATGGTCTARTTACTGGCGACTAAGTGGCAAATTTCTATGGTTTTAGATGATTTAGGTGAGGGATGATCTGTTATGGAGCTGCTGGGTAAAGAGGCTATTGAGAGAACTTAGGACTACCCTTTTATAATTCGTAATTAGTTGTCTTGTTTTGAATTGTTTAAGTTGTTAAGAGATGTTTGCTCCTACGATTAGATTGTAACAACTTTTATTTTAGTTTATTTTTGAATGTTTTAAATTTTCCGCATCTTTTTGTGACCCAACTTAGTGTATTGTTTCCGCCAATGCACCTATAATAAGACGGGTTGTTTCTGTTGGAATCAGAGCTAAACAGTTCCGAGGCTTGCTTGAACCAGTTACTTGGAACTTGAACAATGGACATGACCTTAGTGTGAGGATTACTTGGGTAGTAAGAAATTGGGATTGCTTTTAGAAAAGCAATTGTGAGTGTAAGTTTATTTATATGTTAACTAACTAAATTGTATTTCTTGTAGTATGTCACCTAGAAGAGAAACCCCCGCTGAGAAGAAGACTGCTTATAAGCATAAGAGAGCATTGGAAAGTGTTATCATTGCTCTTGCTAACCGAACCACTATTCCAGCTAATGGCCAGACTGCCTTTGATCGATTCGATCATCACCGTCCCTCAACCTATGAGGGTGTTGATGACCCTGTGATCCTTAAAGATTGGTTGCATGAGATGGAAAAACTCTTCGACGCAATTGGCTACCCTGATAATGAAAGGGTAGCTATTGGCACCTACTATCTGAAGAAGGTGGCTAATAACAGATGGGGTATGGTCAATGCTGAGTGTCTTGCTACTCCTGACTTTGAGTGGGGTCAATTCTCCATCAAACTGAAGGAAAGATTATATCTGGATGAGCTGAGGTGGTTAAAAWGAGAAGAGTTCCTCTCTCTGGAACAGGGCTCTATGTCAGTGCAAGCTTATATTGACAAGTTCACTGAGTTGTCATGTTTTCCTGCTGAAGTGGTCCCTACCGAAGCTGAGAAGGTCAGGCTCTATATAAGGAGGTTGGACCCCCGGATTAGGGTTTCAGTGATGTGTTCTGGTGCTGCTTCTTTTCAGAGGGCTTATGAAATTGCCCTTAGTGCCTATGCTGCAGTTCAATAGGAGGAAGCTGCTAATCATGCTACGACAGCCAAGAGGCCCTTTCCCTCATCTTCTTCTACAAAATCCTTCAAAAAGCCCAAGTTTACCCCTGCAAAGAGGAAGTACTACTGGTTCTGAATCGAAGAAATGCCTTAAGTGTTAGAAAGATTGGCACCGTGGCAAAAACTGTGATGGTTCCGTTGTTCAGTGTTCCACTGCAATGGTGTAGTTCATCGTTCTTACTCCTACCCTAAGAATTCTGATGCGAGCAAGGCGAAGTTCAATGGTGATGCTCCTCCCGCAAGAAGGTTATAGAATGGCCGAGATTGAGGAGGATTCAGATGCTGATATTATTGCCGGTACATTCTTGTGAACTCTATTCCTGCTTATGTTTTATTTGATACTGGTGCTACTGATTCTTTCGACTCTTCTTCCTTTATTAAAACGCCAAGTTTGCCCTTTTGTATCTGTCAATCTTTGATCTCCCTCCTATTCTTCCTTTAGTGCCTATGCTGCAGTTCAATAGGAGGAAGCTGCTAATCATGCTACGACAGCAAAGAGGCCCTTTCCCTCATCTTCTTCTACAAAATCTTTCAAAAAGCCCAAGTTTACCACTGCAAGAGAAGGGAAGTACTACTGGTTCTGAATCGAAGAAATGCCTTAAGTGTTAGAAAGATTGGCACCGTGCAAAAACTGTGATGGTTCCGTTGTTCAGTGCTTCCACTGCAATGGTGAGTGTCATCGTTCTTACTCCTACCCTAAGAATTCTGATGCGAGCAAGGCGAAGTCCAATGGTATGCTCCTCCCGCAAGAAGGTTTATAGAATGGCCGAGATTGAGGAGGATTCAGATGCTGATATTATTGCGGTACCATTCTTGTGGAACTCATTCCTGCTTATGTTTTATTTGATACTGGTGCTACTGATTCTTTCGACTCTTCTTCCTTTATTAAAACGCCAAGTTTGCTCCTTTTGTATCTGTCAAATCTTTGATCTCCCCCTATTCTTCCTTTAGTGCCTATGCTGCAGTTCAATAGGAGGAAGCTGCTAATCATGCTACGACAGCCAAGAGGCCTTTCCTCATCTTCTTCTACAAAAATCTTTTCAAAAAGCCAAGTTTACCCCGTGCAAAGAGGGAAGTATACTGGTTCTGATCGAAGAATGCCTTAATGTTAGAAAGATTGGCACCGTGCAAAAACTGTGATGGTTCGTTGTTCAGTGTTCACTGCAATGGTGAGTGTCATCGTTCTTTACCTACCCTAAGAATTCTGATGCGAGCAAGCGAAGTCCAATGGTGATGCTCCTCCCGCAAAGGTTTATAGAATGGCGAGATTGAGGAGGATTCAGATGCTGATATTATTGCGGTACCATTCTTGTGAACTCTATTCCTGCTATTTTTATTTGATACTGTGCTACTGATTCTTTCGACTCTTCTTCCTTTATTAAAAACGCCAAGTTTGCCCCTTTTGTATCTGTCAAATCTTTGATCTCCCTCCCTAATGGGGAGAAAATTTCTTGTTATTTTGCTTTTCGAAATGTTCCTGTTGTCAATGATGAGGTGGAGATGACCGCAAATCTCAAGGAGTACAAGAAACGTTATATATAGAGGCAACCATAAATTGCCTCTAAATATATATTTGTTGACTCTAATGGTCTTTAGAAGAAATGTTTTCATTGTGTCTAATTTCTCCGTTGCTAATTGTAGGTTGCCTCTAATACCACCTTTTAGAGGCAGATAAGTCATGTTGCCACTAAAACCACTTACATTTGGAGGCAACCATGAGTTTGTCGCTATTTACAAGTTGCCACTAATGCCACCCTTTAGAGGTAGACAAGTAATATTATAGATGAAGAAACTTATGTTTAGAGGCAACCATTAGGCTATCACTAATTGTACCTTACCCCTAATGCCACCTTTTAGAGGCAGACAAAATATATTTCAATTAAGACCTCTTATGTTTAGAGGCAACCATATGTCCATCGCTATTTATTAGTTGCCTCTATTTTACCTTTTCAAGGCACTCATATGGTTGCTAAAACCACTAACATTTAGGGGCAACTGTAAATCTTGTCACAAATTATAACAAAAGGCACCCACTTCTATTGCATCATATATAAAGAGAATAATATTTTGCAGAAGCAAAATAAATTTAGTAATTTTATATATATTTTCAATTGCAAGAATAATATTTTCAGTCGCAAGTCATCTAAGAAGGCTAGGACCAATGAGCCTTCCTCCTCCCGTCCTCCAAGAGAGGAGGAGGATGAACTTAACTCCTCGAGGCTAATTGAGCCCAAAGGCTATGACATCCGAGCCTCGAGTGAGTACTTGGCCAAGCTCAACCAATTTAAGACCAGGAAAGTCAACACCACCTCGTTTTGCCATCCGCCAACTTGTGAGGCACTTGGAATCACAGCTCATGTGGAGTCATTTTTGGTCAATGTCGAGCTTGAGGCACTCTTTATGGTGCACTTTAGGATGTTTAACAAGTCCTACAGGTTAACCATCTATCAAGTTGACCAATTTTTAGGGTTCGATCCTTYGGCCTAGATTCGGAATTTGAGGAACTATGGTACCGTTAGGGGGTTCAAGCAACAACCRTTCTGGAAAGCAATAACCCGGGGAGTGGAGGATTTCTATAATAATTCTTTCTCGTCCGAGATCATTCATACGGGGATCCGCTATTTCCACTGCATCTTTGCCCCCAATTTCTTCTCATGACAAGAATTGGGAAAGATAACGGCGGTGGAGCTCTATATTGTGTGGAGGGTCATCTTTAGGCCCCTATACTTCAACCCTACCGAGCCCGAAAACAAGATCAATTGGGGGTTCATATGGGCGGAGCACTTTCACCGCATTACTCACAATGATAACAACATGGGGACCATCCAGTGTGGTGGTCTAATCTCATTGTTAGYGTTCCGGCTTTTGAAAACCTGGGACGTCTATGCGGGGCTCGTTCCTCTATCCATTCATGCTTGGTTGGATAGGGACGAGTGCTTCCGGATGAAGTTCCTCCATTACCATGATGGGAGGATAGACATTTGGAAGGTGCAAGACATTCAATGGTTCATACTCTCATGTGAAAGAATGACCTACCCACCCGCCAACGTTGAGTTCCCATGGAGGACTCCCATGGAAACTATAGCCGTGGAAGACCTCTACGGGCACGAGCATGAGGCTCATATGGGTCCCAAAGGGGCGTTCGCCCCATCCCACCACTTCCATTTGGAGCGACCCCGCTTAACACCGCCCCACCTCCCACCCCCGAAGAACTCVAAAGGCAACAACAACAACAACAACAGGAATACGAGGACCTCCCCTATGTGCAACCTTCCTACTAATGTGGATAGGCTACATAGGATGCATGAGACGGTTTTTGCCACACCTTCCTACTCGGAGTTTCACAACTTCCAGAGGCAGGTGGATGAGGGTGTCATTCCCCCTTACCTCAACTACCCCAACTCCCCAGTCCGATTGGGTCCTCTCCCAAATTGGACCCCGGACATGGAGGATGATGARGGCAATGTTATTGCCCATGAGGGGGGTGTTTACCCATATTGGCAAGGCCCGGGGACATTGGACCCCAATGCTCCCGGGTATCGTAACGTGCCTCCTTATGATTGACAACAAATGGGAGGTTATGATTTTAGAGGGGATCCTACTTACCCCTATGATCCCGTAGCGGCGGGACGTGATAGGAGGACCGATAACTATTACAATTTTCCTTCCAACTACTACGATGGTTGGGAGCCACATGGTCCTCCTACCACTCTCCGCTACAACTGGGACCCTAGCCGCACCAACACCGAGGATGCTCAACTTGCGAGGGGTGTGACCAATATGGGTGTCCTCTTATTCCACCCCCCTGCCACCCTGGTCCTAGCGCAAGCTGGATCGAGTCTAGTGTGTATTTGTGTAACTTTGCCTTCCCTTTGTTTGCTTTTTGAACTCCGAGACGGAGTTCTATTCTACTTGGGGGGGAGAGTTCAACAAATGCGTCACTTTTGGTCGCTTGGTTGCATATATCTTGTTTATATTGTATATATTGTATATTAGTTTTGTATTATATTGTTTTATTGTGTTTGGAGTTGGTTTTTTCTTATGGGAGTCGTAGCTTGGTTGTGAGTCCGGTTTTGGGGGMTCTTATGCAGAATATTGTTTGGATGCAGCTTTATAAGTTTCCTTTAACTCCATCTCTTTATTTATTGTTATTTATGTGGCTAGATTCTAGGTTTTTCTTTTATACTTGGAGATACCATTCTTTGGGATTATGTGCTTGCGGCGTCATAGGGGTTGTCCCTATGGCGATTTTATTACTTTTGTTTTGCAAGACGGTTGTTGGATTCCCCCTTGAGGTTTATTTGTAGTGTCCTTGACTTCGCTCAAGTTGATTTGGAGTTGATACGGGGATGATAAGGATTTTAGTGTAAATTGTATCTCCAAGTTTTGTTTCCTTTTTCCTAGGATTTTTGCTATTTATTGTTGTGCTTGTAAATATGTGTTATGTGCTTTTTGTGGGTAGGTGCAAAGTTGGAAAAATCACAAAAAAAAAATCAAAAAATGCGAATTGAAAAAGGCCAAAAAGATTTTCTTTTCCTTTTCCTTTCTTTTCTTTCCTTTTGTTTTTCTTTCTTTTGGTTTTCAAGGCAAAGTGGTAAATTATGTTTTGTGTGATGGATTTGTATTTTGGATGGGATAAGTTTTAAGTAACTCATTTTCTTCCCAACTAAGAGTTTAACAAGGTCGAATTTTTCAATATCACTATCCTTTTCAAAATCCGAGTCATGAAACTCTCTTCCTAGGAATTCTTTTGATTGGTACATTTTAGAAGCAAGCCATGTGATTCTTTCTAGGTGGTGAGCTTTCTAGCCAAGCCGGGAGTAGCTTGGTGCATGATAGGAAGCCTTGCTTGGTGATTTTTGTGCTTATTGATTGACATTGTGAGTTATGAGTTCTTTTAGAGCCAAGTAGGCACATACAAGTCAAAAATTCCACAAATTTGAGAGTTTGCAATAGAATCCTCCTTTTGACTATTTGTTATGACTTTTCGAGATCTAGACCGAACTACTTGAGAAGTGATAAGGCATTCGTTTCGGGTTATGGGTTCAAATTATTTTTCCCTTTTTTATTAACCTTTTTATTTCTTTTTCCACATACGTATTTGGGAATAATTTTGTGTTTTCGTTTACCTTTGGACACCCTTTAAGCTTTCTTATCCTTGTTAGCCACATTACGTGCCTCTTAGCCAAATTTTCACATGTTTTGACCCTTAGAAGACAAGTGAAGTGTGGTTGTTGAGTTTGTGTAARGCTATGTSTATAAAGCCTCAAAGTGTTGTAAATTGTGTAAGTGAAATGCAATAGTATTACAAAGTGTACTCCCAGGTGCATTGCAAAAAAAAAAAACAAACAAACAAACAAACAAACAAACAAAAATTCCAAAAATATATATGTACTTTGGGAAATATAATTCAAGTGTAGTGATTTGTGAGGGAGAAAGCAAGTGTGCTATAAACTAGCCTCCCAAGTGTGTGAGTATTGTGAATTGGGGCACCTCAATCCCCAAAAGTATGCTTTTGTGTTTGTACTTCACTTACATAGGGATACCACCACAAGCCAAATACATTTGTCCTCACCCATCCTTTAGCCAATACATTACAACCCGGAAAGTCCTTTGACCTTGAGAGTTGAGTCACAAAAGGTTGAGGGAGTCACAATTTCTTATTTTGGATGTCTAGTGCAATATGCTTAAGCCTCACTCTTGAAATCTCTCTATGATATTCTTTGAGCTCTTCCTTTGAGCTATGTGTTGTCACCAAGCTTGGTCTACTTGAGGCCAAGGAGGGTCACTTTGGAGAGAGGAATAAAGTAGAATGACTTGATTTGTTGCAAGCTTTAAAAGTTGCACACAATTTGTGATATCTATTTGACTCTTGTTTGAGTTCTAGTTGGGGGGGGACATCCTTTCTCCTTATTATCGTCCCTTAGGTCCAAGGAATCCAATCCAAATCACACTTTTGTTTCTTTTTCTTTTTTTTTTTTTGGTTCTTTCTCTTGTGTTCTTTGTGTTTTTGAAAACCTTTGCCTTGTTTTCCCTCTTATTTATGGAGTTGTGGGACTTCTCTTTGGAAACCCTCACGAGACCTTCCTCGTCCTTCTTAGCGATTTGAGGGTTTAAAGGGCTTGTCACTAGTTGCTAAAAGTGACTGTGATTCCTACGAAAGTGAGTTAGTTTATAGTTTTTCTTCTTTCTTTTTCTTTTGCTTTGCTTTACTTTGCTCGAGGACGTGCAAAGGTCCAAGTTGGGGGGAGTTGATAAGTTCCAAAAATGGTCACATTTAGGCACTCAAACCTTCCTTATTTTGGCCATTTTGTGTGTTTTCGATATCATTTCACTAGCCTTTTTGTTAGATTTTCACTTTGTTTAGTTTTGCAAAGCTTTGTTAGTTTTTAGTGGTTTTTGTAGGTTTTTCCTTGGTTTTCTATCCTTTCTATCTTTGTACACTAAATTACAAGCTTTATAAGTATTTTGCAAGTTGCCTAAATGTTCACATGTTGGTTGTATGCGTTCCAACTTGTTGGTTTGCTTTTGGTTGCTTTAGTTGAGCTTTCAGGCGCTTAAACGTTTGCTCTAACATATTCTTCGAGCTATATCCTTTTGTATACTTTGAGTTTTAGGTGAGGATTTTTGCATTGGAAATTAGACTCCGAGAGCTTTCCAACGATATATTACAAGCTGCAATCCGAGCATCGAGCAAGAAGTTATGGTCGTTCGAAGTTCGACAGTTCAGCAGAGTGGTTGCACGCGCCTGCAGGAAGTTCCAAAACTTCCAGAATGGTTTTTGGCGTGCACGTGCGTCTTGGGTTTCGCATGGGCGTCCCTTGCCCGCACGCACCTCCACCCGCGCCTAGTCGTTCGCGCCTGCAGAACCCTCCTCCTTTTCAGAAGCATTTTAACCGCGGCCGCGCATGTCTTGCCCGCATGTGCGTCCGCACATGTCTTGYCCGTACGCGCCTCCTAAGCTCGCACGCATGTCCGCATACACCCCCCTTGTACGCGCTTGCAGCCATTCTAGTAGTGTTTTACGCGCGGCCGCGCATACTTGGGCCCACACACGCGTCTGCAGGCGCGTCCCATGTCGCACGCGCATTCATGTGGCATTCCGAATGTTGACCTCTGCACTTTTGACTTATCATGGAGGAGTTTTGAAGCACATGTGTAATTTAGGAATGGCAATTTTGTAAATAGTTGAGCTTGTATTTTTTCTTTGTATATACAGTTTTAGGAGAGAGAGAAAACAATAACAAGTAGAGTAACATGTAGCAATTAGAGAATACATTTTCAGAATTCTTTTTCATCTTCTTCTTCTTCCTTCAATCCACCATTAGASAGTAGTTTAAAGCTTTTGTTTTTGCCCTAGTTTTCTCATTTCTTGCTCAAATCTTACAAGTCTTATATGCTTTTGACCTAAAATTTGAGGTAATTTCAATTCTTTRCTTAGATTTCACTTTGATTGTTGTTTGCTATTAGTTTTGTTCAATTTTAGTTTTATGCAATTTTTGTGTGTATTGTTGATACTTGAGTTTTTGATTTCCTTTGCTTCTAGTTTAATAGCCCTTGTGTTTGTGAAGGTTTTGATCATTGTTTTGCTTGTTTTGGAGTAGTTTAGAGTTGTTTTCTTTGATACCCTTTTGTTGTTGAAATTCCTTACTTTAATGGCTTCTAGTTCATGATTTTCCTTTGTTTTTCTTGATATTCTTGTTGTTACCATAATGTGTGAGTAGTTTAGTAGCTTAGGAGGCTAGTTGTCCCTTCTATAATCCTTACAATGCCAAGATGATATAATTTGTTCTCTCCAATCATCATTTATGCCTTGATTTGTGATTTCTCAAGCCTTATTGCTATGGATTTGGCCACCCATTGTTTTTGAGGTGAGAGGTGCTTGATTCAACCCTTTGCAAGGGATTGTGAGGTTTGACTTGGGCATTGGTTTGATTCTTGTTTGCTTATTACTAGTAAGAACTTGAGGGGACTTGGGTTTGAACTTGTTTTGAGAGGGTTAATTGACTTGGGAGATGATGTTAATCAAAATTCAAAACCATGATTACATTCACCCTATTTGTTGGAGATAAACTCACTCTTTGATTGGCATTTCACTTAACTATGGAAGGTGACACTAGTTACTCCTAAGTGTTTAGAATAATTGTTTCCCCCCAAAGCTTATTTCAAGAGTTTGTTTAGCTAGTTTTAGTTCAATTTCACATTTGAAAGTATGTTTACTGCCCAAGCTAGTGTAGTTTAGATTTAAACTCCTTTTGTTACCTTCCCAAAGGATCGACCCCTTACTCACCTTTATACTTTGGTATAGTTGTAGTATCGGTATATAAATTGTGATTTTGCGAGCATCGGTTAGGTTTTGCCCAACGACCCTTTCCGGGGCCCTTCAGATTATTTGCTTCTTCTTTTTTATTAAAGGGTATTAGTGGTAACTTATGTCATTTGCTTGTGATTATATATGTAGATTAAGTTGGTTCCTTTTCTTCTTGCTTCATTAATTTGGCGCCTAGAATTGGCTGTTTCTAAGCATTCTCGGGTTTTTTCTATGGAGGTACTGCTTTTTTATAGAGCTCTGAGTTTTAGTGCATTCAATGTTCTTATAGCATTTAATATTTCTCACATCTATGCTTGTCACCCTTACATGGAATACCTCTAATTTATTGCTATTGCTTTTTGTTGTGTGTTGCCTTACATCTTTTCAAGTGTCAGTGCATGTTTAGGTTTAGGTCATTAAACATCTTTAATCCAGGATGTTCCCTTACATTTATTGCTGCCATAGCTTAAAGTACACAGCATGTTCTTGTTTAGGCTTGCAAGATTGTGCCTGACATGGTTTCATTGATTGTGGTCCTTTCTAATGTAATCACTACTGACTTTTATTTTTTAAATTTCCTCTTGTCTTTAATCCTATGATCTTTATGTCAGAGGTAACCGTTTGTTTTAGAGGCTTCATTSCCTTTTTGAAGTTTAAGTTTATGTATGTTTTTGTTTAGATTCCTGACATTTTGATGTTTAATTGATTGTTTGATTAGGGTGCAACCTATGGGGTTGACATTTGTTATTTGTGCATTTACTCCTGTCCACATTCCTGACATTTTGTGGTTTCTTTCTGTAGGTGGTTGCACTGCTGGGAGTTTAGTGGGGTTATTTTCTGTGTGTGGAATCTTCAAAAGGTTTCTTTTTCTCATTTATTTACTTATTTGTTTACATTTTTTAAATTGTGTGCTTTGCATTTATTCTAGTACAGTTGTTTTCTAGATTAGTACCAACAAATATGCCTATTTTTTGTTATACTTTCTTCACAAAAGTTGTTGCATGATACTGTCCTTAGATTGAGTCTCAAATCTCCCTATAAATTTCTATTGGTTGTTTAGGTTTGATTGTACCAATTTGGAAAGTGCTTGCTAGTTTAGCTGGTGTTTGTTGGGTTTAATTAGGGTTTAGGCTAAATTTCATTGTTTTATCATCTTTGTTTACCTAATAGGTTTGCTTATTAGTTTTATGTATGTTTTTTGTAGGGTTTCATTAATGTTTAGGATATATTTCATAGTTTTGAAGATGTAAGTTTAGCTCATGGATTTACTGATTAGTATTGTTTATGTTTCTTGTTGGGTTTGATTAGTGTTTAGTAATTGGCCGATTTTGCCATGATTTTGCCTTCTAATCTCGATGTATTTCCAGTCTAATAAACCCAACCTTAAATTGCTTTTGCAATATAATTAAAGATGTTTAACAAATTTAAAAGCATGATAAATAGTCGGTAGGGTTTTCTGCCATGCTTATACATATATGTGCAGCCCTACATTATTCCATTTCTAAGTGTGAGTCGAGATGTTAATCACATTCTCGGGTATCATGTCATATTATTTTGGCGTACAATTATATATACGATGAAATTGATTGGTCTGTTGCTTATTAATGGCTTCATTATGGAGACTCTTAAGACTTATTTTAGTGCTAGGATTTTTTGTCTTTGTTTGAAAAAATGTAACGGCTATGACCATAAATAAATATTAGTTAGGGGGGGGGGGATGTGTGTGATCAAAGGAGTGGTTTGTTCCCTTGCTCTGTGTTCTTGTCGAGTAGACTAATTTTAGTGTTACTATTACAGGTCATGGAGCAGGGGAACAATGTTCCAATTTGTTTCCGAGATTTGCTCGATGATATGTGTTCCGCTTTAGGATTCCCTAGACCCAACTACAATCGCTCTATTACTGTTGTCCATGAGTGTTGCATCATTGTTCGTCGTAGCAATAGCCCAATATGCTTTGCAGTTGTTGGCGGAGACGAGGGCAGTTTTGATGAGAGTGCTCAGCGTGCTGCGAGGAAACTATGCTTCCATTTGGTAGAAGAATATGGAATTCATGTTGAGGATGTTAGTATGGGAATGTGGTAGGAAGTAGAAGCCATCTGCAATGCCTTCAAATTGAAGAGGGCCCAGCTTGAGAATGTTGAGAATGGTAGGGTATCGTTGCCAGTTGATGAGGATGCTCYTATTGCGTCCATCTTCCTTCSTGGTCCAGTTGTGATGATTGATTTTTACTCTATCTTGGAAAAAATCATTCACAAGTACCAGGTTCATGTKACCCCTGTTGATTATCTGTAGTATAATGTGGCAGATTTCAAAGCATATCTCAGCATTCGTTTTCCCTGTGTTGTGTCTTATAGAGAGTGGATATGCAGTGATCGTTGCGATTCAATGGTCAGTGCTAAGCAGTCTTTGGCGATGAAGGTCGTTAGGTGTTTGATTCCTACGTATGGTTTTGAGATCGATGATATCAACTATCAGGCTCTAAAACGAGCAAGGATGCTCTTGGACCTTGAGAGGAAGAGCTATCTGGCAATCAAAGAGCGTGTGTATGGCGTGAACGAGGATTTTGCTCCCAAGCCTGTGCTGCAGGAGGAGGCTCCGCTGAATCCAAAGGGAATCAAATCGACAATTGGATTCTTGGAGATTCCTTTGTCACCAAAGAAACGCCCGGGTTGTTCACTGTCTTGCTGGTTTTCTGATGTAATTCCCCCCGAATTAATTCCTGCTAGGCTGGAGAGGGTAGTTTTGCATAGGGAAGCTAGCAATCAGTAAAGCTCATATGTCATAGCCGTAGTTTTTGTCTACTTTCCTTTGTATTGATCTGTTTCATGCAGAACAAAATATTAAATGTTTCTTTTGTAGCTTATTTAGAGATGCTTGTTTCTTAGTGTTTGTTGGCAGTTTGCCTATATGTTTTGTTGTGTCGTATGCCCTTGTATGGCTCAATTTACATTGTATCTTTTGGTTTATTTATGGAGTTATTTAAAGAAATTTGGCTTCATAATTTTGGTTATTATTTCTCACACTTTAAATACGTTCTATGATCATTTGCTGCAGTTTCTCTCTGATAATATGCAGCATGTTAGAGTTATTTACTACTGCTGCAGCTCTTCATAATAAGTAATGATTAAGGAAAAAGCAGAAACGTATTATGCTTCAATTTGAAATGTTTTCCTGTTTAAGATCAGATACGGTTTATTAGTTTAAAAGCCATATAAGAAATAAAGAAAGTATTCATTAGCAGCATGTACACTGCCATAGTTGATTTGCTGTGATCTGTTTTGGATGCAGGGCTTTGCTTTGTTGTAGTTTGTGCTACACAAATGGGTTTGTTTTAATTTATTAGTTTCATATATTCTTTGTTTTTCTTTGATCTTTGTTTTTACCGCAGTTGTTTCTTATTCAGAATGATTTGTGTAGATGGGATTGGTCACACACCAAATAGGCATCCTTATCGGTCACAACGCGTTTCAACTGCAGCAGATATTTGTGTAGATGTAAGTGGTCACACACCAAATAGGCATCCTTATCAGTCACAACGCGTTCCAGCTGCAGCAGATATTTCTCAATGTGAAGCTTTAACTTCTTCCAATGTGAGAAGATCAACTATGCGTAGACGTACTTCCCGTGGTAAGGATAATGGATTCCCTTATAGTTCAGTTTCATAATTGCTATGTATAGGCTATTTTGTATTTTATCTTGTAGTTATGCTTCTTCTGTTTCCATTGGTTGCTTCGCAACGGCTTTGTTACCTCTGGCTTGTAGACCAGATGCAGTTCCTACTACTGCAATGTGTTTAGTGCCTCCAACTTTCTGTTCATATTTCCAGGCAAAGAAATTCCAGTATGAAACTCCTGGCTTTTGTTGTTCAAAGGGAGAGGTCAAGGTAAGGATTCCAGAAATCCCAAGAGAGATTATGGAGCTGTATGAAGGGCAAGATGATGACAGTCAAAATTTCAGAACATACTGCCGCTTGTATAAAAATATGTTTGCTTTCTGCTCGCTCGAGGGAGACGCTAAAGGTGACACATGCTAGGGTATTCTTGTATTTAGGCTCCATGGTCAAATGTATAACCAGTTACCTAGCCTTTTACCGGCGGATGGGACAGCAAAATATTTACAACTCCACTTTTATGATGGGGAATGTGAGCGTGACAAACGTGCTGCCTTATTTGACTCGTTGTGTTCATCTAATGTTAGCCGGCTTATGAGAGTAATGGATGTTAATCCTTATGCGCAGTTTTTCAAGAGCTTACGTGGAATTACAATAGATGGGCATACAGCTATTAGAATAAGCAAGAATCYATCACTGGATCAAAWTGTTTTTAATGCTCCTACGTCATCTGAGGTGGCTGCTATCATATAAGCAAGAAATTCAAAAAAATTGTGAGTATTGAAACAAGTTGTAGGATAGTGGAAGTACTATGAATGCCTCATTGCCAATTGAATTGATGCTTGGTTCTTTTACTAATAAATTGATCTCTTTGTAATCTGAGGCTCATTAGAGTGTAAAATTATTACTTTTTGCCTCGAAACACTTATATGTGTCTGCTGAAATAACTTATTTACAACAATTGAGACATTGTTGAAGCAAGTTGCGTGGTACACTCTCAACCTTAAATTCTTGATCCTACATCGAAGTTTTGCAAACAGACGATGTGAATTATGTATGGTATGCTTGTAATGAAGGGTACGTCCGTTGGATGTCCCTTACTTGACTTTGCATACTGACCAGCCTTGCTTCTACCCATCGTTGTTGAGCTGTAATGTTGCTGCCCATTGACCGGAAATTGGGCCATTGGCCCAATTGTTTTTTTGCTATTTTGTAATTCAGCTACAATAGACATTCCATTAGCATCAATGCATCATAATTAAACATATAAAAATTGGATTTTCTTGTTCATTTTTTTTTAAGAAATTATCTTGGAGTACTTCGTATTACGCACCCGTGCTAATAGTATAATGTTTAAGTAATAACAAAATATAATTTGATACTCATATTAAAAATGGAATAAAAAATTGAGTACAAAATTAAAAAATGCTTCATTTTGTCATCAAATTGATGTAAGTTTTCGTCTTGGTGATTTTAGCATGTAACCTTCTACTCGATAAATTAATGCGGACAAAAACGACATCTTTTAAATTTGTATTAGTACTTATTAATCTTGATCAATAAACATTAAAATAAACCTTAAAGATAAGCTTTTCTTGCTAATGAGTATCGATAAGTTAACATAATATCCCATTAACAAATATTAACTTCGAATTAAATTATATACTACCTTTGTTTTTCCTAATAATTACATTATTAAATTTAGGTGCATTTTTTAAGGAGTTGAGTGAGATATAAAGGAAACTTTAATGTGATTTTACCCCCTAGACAATAACACAACCCAAAAAGGAAAAAAGTCATGAAGAAGTAATCATTTCAGTTTTCATTCCCAATAAAAAAACAAAACAACAAAAAAAAAATAGTTCACCTTGAAGAACAAATTAGACGAAGTACAACTATACAAGAAGTATATTTACATTTTTAAAAAAGGAAAACTAATTGAAACTAAAAAAAATAAAATTAAAATTAATCTTAACCCTTGTAAAGCAAAAGTAGTCCATATATTTATGTTGGTATTTTGTTTACTTGTTCTTTTATTCTGTCTCTCTCCTCTGTTGCTGACTAATGCCTTAACCTTGTCATACGTAATACTTACATCATGTCATAAAATTGATGTAAACTTGCAGAACCATTCAAGTACCAGTCCCCCAATTCATTGCACCAAAAGAAACCAAAAAATAACAAACCTTCAACTCCCGAGTTCATTGCAGAACACCATCAATGAGATACAATTCATCAAATAWTATRAATATCACATTACCCTACATCTACCTCACATTATAACTGACCACTTTCTTACTCCAAAAACTTCTCCTGCCTCCTTTTCATCTCTCATAACCGTCGTTTTCTCTCCTTCTTCATCTCCTTCAACCACGAAATTTTCTGGCTTCCCATTCCTCAAAACAAAATATTCGATAAATCTGCTTTTCTTGATTCCTTCTCAGACCTTGTTGACACAGACCTCTACCCTCGAATCAAGAAATTCCTTGCTTATGCTGATACAAACCCTAACTGGGTTCAACATTTCAAGGATCTTTTTTTCAATGAAAATAGCCCAGAATTGCTTGGAATGCTAAGTTACAATGCTCTTGCACTGATTAACTTGTATATAAGAGATATGGAGGACAAGGAAAACCTCAATGCTGAGGAGGAGGCTCGTTTACAAATTACAGTTCAACCCTCTGAACCCACTCCTTTAGCCATTGAATTTCCTACTCCTGAAGTGAAAAAAAGATCTGGAAAGCAATACAACCTCAGATCTGGAAAGCAGATGCTTCCAAGCATGAAGAAGCAAGATGTAAACGAGAACGGTAAGCAGTAGCTTTTCATAATACATTTGTAATTCTTCTTCTAACCTTAATATGTGTACTTGTGCTAACTGATAAATTGTGTTTGCTTAAACTCTACAAGATAAGTGCGAGTCCAGCAAACAAACGGAGGAAAYAGATACTGATGTCGTTCTTCCTAGAAACAGGGAGAAGTCTGAACGCTAACTCCCTTTTCTCAATACTCAACAAAGGTAATTGTAGACACCTAAAAATGTCTCCCCAAATGAGTAATCAATGATGAAGTATACCACGTGTCGCAATTAATTCGAACTCGAAAAAATGCAATTGAACTCGTAATGAAGCTCGAAATATGTGAAGTCA
>SNQN01001199.1:37933-49189 GCA_008642245.1 Bassia scoparia | reverse complement strand
GCCACCGTGCCAAAAAGGTTATTCACGGACGCCCGAAACGTTGGTGCAAAACAATGGCCCACGTCCAATCAAGTAACCAGTCGTGGGTTCGGGACATGGTACGAATCAGATCTGTAACCCAATTCGCCCATGTAGCGGCCTCTACTCGGTCTCATTGTAATTCCATTAAACACCGATTTATTGGATGCACAAACTTACATTTACACCTTAAGATACTAACCCTAAAAATTACTACGAAAGTGAGTGTTGTTTCTATTATCACAAGAGACTACCTAACCTAGAATCGTACCACTTTGTATTAATCATGTTAAAACGGTGCCTAAAAACCGATTGTCCATAGTTAATCTGACTTTAAAGTGATTCACATAATTTGGTCTTTGTTTAGCAAAATATATACAAATTATGCAACAATGACAATATGAGTATATGAACTTCAAAATATATATACAAACTCATCTTACCCTAAATCTGCAAACAAAACAAGGTTAGTAAAACGAATACGAAGCGAATCTTCCGCCTTGAATCGCTATACAAAGACAAATAAAACAATTGTTAGTTCATGATAAAAAACGAGCGCAATGAATCGTTCGCCTTGAATCGCTATACAAGAATAAGAATGTTAGTATTGACAAGTGATGATGAATAATGAAAACGAAATCAAAGGAACGAAAAACAAAACAATAAAACATGGAAAACTCTATGGAAAACCTACATATTTACATGGAACGATTCAAAGTCGTTTCTACATTGTTTGAATTACATTAAAACTCATAATAATGATTAATCAAATTAAAAGAAAGTGAGAAGGATTATTGGTGAGTAATCTCAGAATTCAACCTTGTTTTCGCTTGTCAAATCGAATCGAAAAACGCAAAGACTCGTATTTTATGTGTATTTGTATAAGGTTTTGTGAATGAGGGTTTTGTGAATGAGAGAATGCTTAGAAGTTGGAAATTGAAGTCGGAAGTCGTATGGAAAATCGTGTTAAAACCCGTGTTCGTTCTCGAATGAGCAAGACACGTATTTATAGGCGCGGAGAAAATAGGACGTATATACGCAGATGAGCGATATACGTCATGGAGCGTATATACGCTCACCGTCAGCGTATATACGCTTCCAATGGAGCAATCCGTATCAGAGTATAACTGAGAGCGTATAGCTGAGGGCAGTATATACGCTCAAGCAGCGTATATACGCTGCTCCTCAGCTATATACGCTCCTCAAAGCGTATATATTTTTTCCAAAAATCCTGATATATTTTGATTCGAAATAATTCTTTGCCATACGTCTCGATTTTTTAAGATTACGGATTATCTAGACGCCTCCTTTCGCAAGAAGTATGATTCTAGAACATTCCGCGTATTTTCAATTATTCACGTATTTCTGCGTATTCGCGTATTTAAACATTGCAAAATTCATAGAAAATCATAGAGAAAATCAGAAAAATAATTTAAAAATACTGCGATTCAGAAAAATGTGAGGAACACGATGAAAACAAAAAGCACAAGAATCGCCAGCGTAACTTGTTGAACCTTTGAGATTATCGAGAAAACCGAAAGAAAATATTTTGCCTCGTATTTGACCTTTGCCTCATGATTTCGAGTGTGACTTGACTTCACATATTTCGACTTCATTACGAGTTCAATTGCATTTTTTCGAGTTCGAATTAATTGCGACACGTGTATACTTCATCATTGATTACTCATTTGGGGAGACATTTTTAGGTGTCTACAGAAGCCCTCCACGCTTAAACTGACCTAGATGTATCTTGGACAAAGATGTGAAATCAGTATTTAGATTCTTCATCATATGTACTGTAATTGCTCAATAATTACATCATAGTCAAAATGGATTGCTGAATTTAACCGACAAAATCATCTGGAGTGACTATCAACATAAACTACATATTACAAGTTCTTTTTGTGAGCGTGCTTAATCCAAACGAAACACCTTTACGTTCTCAAATTCATTCAAAACAAAATTACTTACAATTATTAATAATTAGTCATTTCTCTCTCTTCCTTTGCCCAAATATAACTCACCTACTCGTTCTATTTGTTATTCTATTTTCTAGGGAGTTAGAAAATGAGGATGAGAGAAGATGTGGAAGACATTTGATGTAGATGGAGAGCAGAAATCGAATAGAGATCTTTTTCTTCCCTCAAAAGAATGAAGGAGACTATAAGACTAGAGGAGTAAATAGGAAGTAATGAGGAGTAATGTTATGAAGACAGTGGTCGTTGGTCCTAGTTAAGCAGGTTTTTACGGTTTAAGGGGAAGGAACAAAAAAATTTTTTTGGATAGAATTTGAAATAGTTGAGATGTTGATATCTCTGTGCAGTCTCCATGATTTTTCATGCAGGCTCAATGTCTCCATGAAAGTAGACCTATCCAGTTGCAATTGGGTCGATTGGGTTACTTTTATCTGACTCATTATTAAACGAGTGAAACCTTCTCAATCCTACTAACCTATTTATTAACTGGCGTCAAAATGGTTCAAACCTTCCCAATCCGTAACGGTACCGCTGCACCAAACAATATAAGTTTAATTAATTTACAACTTGTAATAACCTAGGCGTGCCAGCTCAATGCTTTGGAGACTCCCCTTACTCGACAACACTACCCCAACGCACTCACGTGCGGGATCCGTGGCTCAAGCCCACGCACAAGCACCTCGATGTAGTACCAAGCCGCGCGCCCGCTATACGCTGAGGGCGCGGCCCACGTCCTACAGTAATGATTTCTGAATTTCTTTTGTTTATTTTAAAATTTTAATTTTCTTGTTCTCTTTGTTACCTTTTTTTAGATAGGTTTAAATTCTGGATTACTTGTGCATCGTTAAACTTTAAGAGGTCTGAATTTTGGTTGCTTAGTCTAAGTTTTTTTGTTTTTTTTTTTTTTTGAAATATAGCATGTAATTAATCAATGGTATGTTGAATTATTCAAATAAGCTTATTTTAGACCTTAAAAATTGACATTTTTTTTGTTTGTTTCATAAAAAATCCAATCTTTATCAAACTAAATAAGATATGTTGAATATATCATTTAATTAATCAATGATATATTAAATTTTGGTTGGCTTCGTGTAKAGATTTTAGATGTCAACCTTTTTAATGATCTTACAACACTTATTATAAGTCGGATTTAATGATTATGAGCAACCATTTTCATAGGTCTCCAATGTAATATGGAGTATTTCAAAAATGCCTCAATTGTATTCGTCTTTGAGGATTTTGACAATTCTTTCCATTATATTGGTGGATTCGTACTTAGAATTGATCAGTTGCGTGTTGGTAAGATCAAAGTTTATATCTTTACCAATAATTTTAATCGTCTAATGATTTGCTTGATGGTGAGGTGATACAAAAATTTTCAGTGTAATTTTGCGATGGGATAAAATATGAAAACTTGAAACACGATTTTTTAGGGATTTCAATTAGGGTTCTGATTATTAACCTTGCAGATTCTAAGATTTTGGATTTTAGATTTTGAAATTGGGTGTTTTGCTTTGGATTTGTAAGATGTGTGTTTGATATTTGAACTACACTTACGTAAGTACTTGGTTTAATAGCTATTCAAACTGACATACACAAATTATTTATTTGAACATTAGTACTACTATTATAATMATTTATGTGTTATTCCTTTGAAGAGCCTGTTGATGAGATAACCATGTTTAAAATTAAAGTTTAACTATCATGTCTGATTGCATTCTTTAAGACTCATTTTTAAGCTTCGCTTTCTAAAGTGTGTGTTTAGATTATGATGTTTGATTTGGTGATTATTCAGTTTAATTCCATGCCTCTTTAGTAGGACAGCAAAATGAGGTTTAGTATGAGATACATTTAAATGCATAACTATTTGAAACTTTGTGCCTTTTTTAAGGATTCATAACATCTTCTTGCTTTCTCATTTGACACATATGTAGACTGATGAAATGATGAAGAGCAAGCAGTGGAAGAAGATTTACCCAGCCATCCCTCCTTCAACGATTTATGTACAGAATATTACGCATCATCATGAGCACTTCTTGAATGCTTCTGCATTTTAGAGATTTAAGCAGAGCATTTACTTTTTAATGGTGATGTTTTGACCTCTTATTTAGCAAACAATCCTATGACAATTTTTTGTAAAGTTTAACCTAGYTTACCATGTCTTTATTACTGATGCCAAGAACATGATCTGATGATATTATTTTTTGCATGGAGACGGATATGTATAATGAATGTCACAACTACAAAAATAGTCATTTTTCAACAGTTTTTAAGCCATTTCTTAACACATAAAAGTATTGAGAAATTAATTCTCAACGCATACCAATAGTGTCTAAAAATTTGGGTGTAACTAATTTCGACACAGTATGGGACACTATTTTTTGTTGAAAGTCTCAACATTTTTTTTTATAAAGTGTTGAGACTTTCGGCACATTTTTTGACACAAAAAGTGTTGAGATTTTCAACACATTTTAAGACACCAAAATTTGTTGAGACTTTCAACATCAAAAAGTGTTGAGAATTTCAACACATTTTAGGACACAAAAAAATGTTGATATTTTCAACACAACTTAGGACACCAAAAAGTGTTTAGACTTTCAATACCTTGTTCGACTCCAAAAAGTGATGAAACTATCAACACTTTTTTTTTTTGTAATGTGTCGATAATAACATTTTTCTATGTGTAGCCCATCATCACCTTTTTATTGTCAATTTTTTATTTATATATAGCTTACTACATACAACAATAATAACCAACAARGGGAAATTATAATCAAAACAAGATAATAATAAACAATGTAATTATATATACTCAATTATATTATTATAAATAAAATATATTCATCAATACGTCAACGTATATATCTAACAAGTGTTGTATGATATTAATCAACAACTAGAATAAAAGTTTTCCACAAGGTAAGTTTCGAAAGAAGTTCAAGTACGAAAATAAAAAAAAACCAGCACCAAATACTAGTAATTAATATTTAAGGTCCCTTGAAGCTAAGCTTGCTTGATTTTAGTACATCAAGCTCATTCAGACGATTTTTGTGAAGCATCTCCAGCCCTAACGTTTTACCCATCATCAGAGGCAACATTGTGTACCTTGTAAAAAATAATATAAGTAAAGTCAAAATATGAAAACTTGAGAATATAAATCACATTTTATAATCAACTCAAATTTATATAAAGTGGAGGAACAACTAAGAGACTGGAGCTAGTAATTTTACTTTGGTGGCCGTCCTAACCAACACCACACATAACAACAGTAACCACAACAAATATAATAAGGCAAAGGTATATACACAAATTATTTTATTGCTAATTATTTGTTGCTTAAATGATCATTTGTCTAATTTATTTAATTGCTAATTAATTGTTGCTTAAATGATTATTTGACTAATTTCTTACGTAAATGATTATTAACAGTGACTAGCACAGGCAAAAGCTAACACGACACGAAAACACAACACGAACACGATCTGAAAAAAGTGGGATAAGTTTGAATTTTCGGACACGAAAAGTTAAATGGGTCGACACGAATACGACTGGAAAATAAAACAGGCCGAGTTAGGTACAAGAAACTTACACACACAAAAAATATGACACGAACACGAATACGACACGACCCATTTTCCAGTGCTATCTGTAACTAAAGTTATTAACCTTGTAAACCTAGGGCAATTGAACCACTAAAAATGCCAAGTAAACCTTCTTAGATCTTTTAAATGGAACAAATATTATAATCATAATGCARCCTTTTTCCTCGCAAAAACATGAATTCCAATCCTTGAAGACGTAACAAAACTGTGTAGCCTTAATCCTCTAGCTATAAACTAAGCTACCATGTCAAATTGCACTGACAAATTGATAGAAATACCCAAAGCATTGACAGCGTACTACAAAACATATCTTTAAGAAAAATTATATGAAAGTCAATCTCACCTTAATTTACAAGGTTATGCTAGTGAAAAATTGGTTATATAGGGCACACAAGCTTCTAATCAACCTTTACCACACATTGGTGTGCTAGTGAAATTCATATAAATAACTACAAGAATATAATCAGTATTAGGCAGTTACAAATGAAAAAAAAATTAAGATGTTCACGTACCAGAACACAAACAAGCAAACCATCTCACAAATTATTAGCTTTAAATGTTACGAGCTTTGACAGATAAATGTTCAATGGTAAACAAGAAATTACACCTATCAGAGAAAGAGTAGAAGCTAGCACCTTCTCATCCTCATAAACCACATTTGTTGGAATTTCTGTGTTGATAATCTTGTCAAATCTGCGGATGGGAAAATAGCAGATTAGCCATACAACTTAGGTTACCCCAACAATAAAAAAAAAACCCAGAGTATTTTGATTTTTGAAATACATGGTCCGCGCTCTTAAGGACAAACTCATAAATTAGTACWACAACAGATTAATGAAACGGAAAGTTAGTGTGCAGCTTATGGATCTTCCAAATCAAAAATTGACAAATTTATAAAGGAAGCCAACAGAATCGATCAAACCCAAACTATGTATGCACTTATTAGTCTTCTCAACATACCACTATTTTGTCAAAGAATGCGAAACTGAAAAATTCATGCAGTAAAAAGACGCTTGAAGCATAACACTAAAAGCAGGCCCATGTCAACACCATAATAGGTAAAAATGCTCCTACAAAGAAGTGTTTAGGAAGTGTTACTTCAATTTATTCAGAGTAACTTCAGTAGTAGAGTTGCATTTAAATGTTCCACCCTACTTATTATTGCCTATGTTGTTAGTATTTGGTTATACAAGACATAGGCAAGTGGATATTAGTCTATTCGACATTGTAAAAAATACCATGCAAGCTAGAGAAATAGAGCTAAAAGAAATTAGCTATAAGAAAAYAAGATACAAGCAAATGGAGATTATTCCACCAACTAAAAACGAAATGAACTACAAGACACAGTAAGAACAAATTGTAATTTTTATCATCAAAAAGTAGCCAATGTCATAGAAAAGGCAAAAGCTACACACCACTACATAACAAAATTTTGGGAGAAAGCAAAAATTGCTAATTACKTTTGCACACTTCTATGCAACATGCTTTGTGTCAGCAAAAGTTAAAGGACACAGAGACAAAAGAGACATAACACTAGGTCAAGGCTTGTTTAAGAATAGTAGCAACGAAGGTATTAACATTCTGTATTCAATACAAATTGTTAGTTACGTCTTCTTCTTTCTTTCCAAGTTTCCAGTAGTGGCTTAGTGGATTTGTATACTGGTACTAATAAGAATATCAGACTAGTGAATTACACTACTGTTATAATGGGTATTAATTAACGTATGAGACTATCGCAGCTAGCCTACAGCTGACAAGTTTTATGTAGTATAATATCAATAAAGAGTTACAGTTTCAAGAAAGATGCTTCAACTAAAAGTCAAGAGTCAAGACCTTGCAAACATAAGATATTCATCTAAATTTCCTAGAAAGCTTTGCTAAAGCACCATCCAACTTTTTTTACACATAAATTTGGGTATATTCTCACCTTTATTGATAATGCAATTGGACAGCCCTCTTATAACTTCCTTTGCACGAGAAGGACTGAGTTTACTAGCGAGCCAACRCAAAACAATACTTTGACAATCATCATCGATATCCGAAAGCTGAGGAACATCRGTGAGATCACCAAGCTTTGAGCTGATGTTTCTAGCAGCTTCTGACACAGCATTCTGACAAGTTTGGGAGTAGCACTCACTGACTAAATCAATCTTCTGACAACATGAAAGCAGCTTAGAAGTATCCACTGTTATCTCATATTCTTTAACATCTTTGACAGGACATGAGCCTTCAGTGAGATTGGTTGCCAGAACTTTGCATATCTATTGAAGATTGTCATTTGCACCCTGGCTCACCAATACTCGATTAATGTCAGATAGGCAATGATTTGAAAGAGTCTCATTTAGAGTAAGTGATGTAGTTTTTTTACTTGACTGGCCCAGAAGAATGACTAAAGTGGCTTGCAATTGCGGGCAACAAACTACATTAGCTAGGAAGGGAGCAAATGCAGTAAAGTAATCAGTCGTTGTTACTCCCATTATACTTTCTACASCAGTGAAGTTAAGAGGACATACTCCTAAAAAGAACAAAAATAGTAGTGAAAATTTTAGTGGACAACATATACTGGAATATTAAAGCAAACCTAGTTATCATGTTTATTACCTGATAATTTCGGAACTGTGCTATTTGTAAATGGAGTCAAAGGTGAAGGTGCCAAGGACGAAAGAAACGGCAGAGGAGCCCCTTTTGGTGACATGGGAAGGAAGGGCTGGGGAGCCCCATTTGGTGATATGGGAAGAAAGGGCTGAGGAGCCCCGTTTGGTGATATGGGAAAAAGTCTCCTCCATCTGGAATGGGACCTCCAAAATCAGTCAACCGGGTGCAATAGAACTCATTGACATCTGTAGAATAAAAATATGTAAGCTTTGACAGAAGTACAAAATATTGTAACACACTACTAAAGTACCTTGTGTTCCAACTGATCTAATTGCAATATATCATAATGAGTCGGTGCAAGATAGACAATTCACAGAGGAAAAACCCAAAGAGGGAAGAGATGAATGTCAACAGGTATTAAATACTTTCTAGAAGAATTGCTCGAAAATATAATGTGTAGACTAGAAAGAGGAAAAGCAGAGCAAGTACAAACTACCTTGCACTGAAAATTGCTTCAGACTCACGTGACAAAGATTGTAAACATTTGTAATAACATTTTCTCTTTGTAACATTAATCCAACTGTAGCAGCACAATTAAGTGCTTGCAAGTTGGTGATGAAGCTCTGGTTTTGCAAGTGACTAACGTAGCTTTCTATGGCACTACGGCACACGGTTTTGTTGCTAATTACATTTGCACACTTCTTTGAGACATGCTTTGTGTCAGCAAAAGTTAAAGGACACACTTTATTGATATTGCAATTGGACAGCCCTATTATAACTTCCTTTGCACGGGAAGCACTGAGTTTACTAGCGAGCCAACGCAAAACAATACTTTGACAATCATCATCGATACCAGAAAGCTTAGGAACATCAGTTTACAATCGAGCCAACGCAAAACAATTAAATTTTCTTTTATCTTTTCCCAAAAATAAAAAATAAAAACAATGTGAAAACAATTTTTGAACTAAGAAGAATGCAATTTTCAAGCATCAACCAGCAGTAATTTGAGCCCAAAATTGAAAAAAAAAACTCCACAACATAACCCATCTTTAGCTAATTCGAATAAATTCGAAGTTCATGAACCCAAAATGTGCAACCCTAACTTGAAATAACCCAAAAAACGAACAAAGCAAAGCCCTTATTTGAATGAACCCAAATAATTGAAAAATATGCTAAAATATCATGTTTCACTCCAATTTCACTAATAGATTCACAAAATTATAACAGTTTGTGGAAATTTCATCTAGGTTCAAAAAAATCGATAAAGAAAAGAAAACAAACAATAAGTATGAACCATAAATCGAACTTACCYYAAAAATTTGAATGAACAGATAGATTCTTGTAGATTCGAACTTACCCTTTTTTGCAAACCTAATTCGAAATCACCTCCAAAATGATTTTGTGCAGCCCCGAAAGAGATTCAAACAATAGAATCAAAATTACCCCAATTTCGTTCAACCCTAATTTGAACAAAATTAATTGGGACGAAGATGAAGGTTATAATCCWATTAATTGGGGATTGTGTTGCTTGATTTTTCGATTGAAGCTTAGAGGAATGGGTAGGTGAACATCTACACGAATTTACGTGAGATTCAGAATGTGAAACAGTTGTGGCAATGATTTTTTGGGTTCTTCATTTTTTTTTTTGGGAAAGGGTTATTAAGGGGTAATGGGTTTAGGGAATTGAAAGTGGTTATGGACTAATGCGTTTTGACATTAGGACAAAGCGCGTAAACTTAATTTTCTAATTTTTCTCAAAAAAATGATTTGGCGGTTCAATTTTCTAAACAAATTGATGTGGCGGTTTGATAGGTGTAGCATGTGATAGTAATTAACATTTTTCAACACTTTTTTATGATGAAAATATCTCAACACTAAAAAGTGTTGAGAATATGTGTCAAAAAAACACGGGAACTTAGATTATTCTCAATACTTGTCCATTGTGTTGAGGGAAAGTGTCTAAAAATTACTATTTTTGTAGTAGTGTGTGCTCTTTTTGTTGGGCATTTAATACTGATAATTTGTGTTCTGCAATAGTATTTGATTTGTTATCATGTGGTTTGTTGCACCTGAGTCTATAATGACATTTGATTACTTGAACATAATCCAAAAAAAGATATGAAAAGTGATCCCGAGATGTTATAAACTAGGATTCAAGTTTTTACGCTACGTTTAATATTATTGCTTATAGATTTTAGTTATAGAACTTGCCATTCACTTATAATATAGATTGGGCCAAAACGAATTCAAACAATGAAATAGCATCATATATAAGTAATATTATTACTTACATATTGTAGTTGAAACACATGGTTTAGGTTRGTTCGAAATGATATCTAATTTAAGAATAAAACCATTTTGAATAGACCAAACTAGACGTCATATCTTGCTTGGCTAAAGAATACCTTTCATCGAGCTAATAAACTAAGCTTACTATATACAATAATAATACTTAAGTAGTTCATTATCATAAGTTCATAATTTTTTTAATACTTTAGACTGGGCCAAATGATCCATGATTTAAGTCCGAAACAATTTATAATAAGCTCAAATACATGTGTAATATGGATCATTATAATTTTAAGTTAAATCAGCCCAAATTTTTGTAATTGAGGCATGCACTTTTAAGTTAAATCAGCCCAATTTGTTGTACTTAAAACATCCACCGACCCAAATAAAAGTTGTAATTTGGATCAATAAATTATTGTAGCTACAACCTACGTATCAGTTTAACTGCAACAATTATTTTTCACGCTTATCAATGAGACAATTTAAAGGGGTCAACGAACAAATTAAGCTACATGATTTTGATACAATCAAAATTAGTATCATGCAATTTTATTCTTGATTGTATCAAAATCATGTTGCTTAATTTTTTCRTTGACCCCTATAAATTATCTCTTTGAAATGCGTGAAAAATAATTGTTGCATATAATCTGATACAAAGGAAGTAGAAAGATTAGGGATGCAAGTGGGGCGGGTCAAGTAGGAGACCCGCCCCATCCCCGCCCCAACGGGGCAGGGATGGGTCCAACTTTGACGGGGATGGGGCGGGGATGGGGATG
>SNQN01001199.1:23659-36877 GCA_008642245.1 Bassia scoparia | reverse complement strand
TACTATGAATATATGTTCATACAATCATGCTATTATGTAGTGTAGTGTAGTTGGCTTCTTAATTGGTGCATGTCATATCAGTTGTATGCTTAATGAAAAAAAGTGATCAATATCTCGCTTTCAAGGTATAATCTGGCTCTGTTTTGACTAGAATATGTTACTATGAATATATGTTCGTACAATCATGCTATTATGTAGTGTAGTGTAGTTGGCTTCTTAAATGGTGCATGTCATATCAGTTGTATGCTTAATGAACTTTGTTTCATGAGTTATAGCAATTTTGCAACTTAATTTTTGTGCCACTATGTGTATCAAAAAGCAAAGTTTGTATCTTGCATATGTAATTAGATCTTTGAGTTATGATTTTCACTGAACTATATATTTGTGCCAGAATTGCATATGCTTAAACTGTTTTCTAATAATATTGCTGAAGTGTCATACTTTCATGCTAAGTGTTGTAGCTTGCATATGGACATAAATGAAGATCGAAAATAAATACATACAATCATGTTATTATAGTGTAGTTGGCTTCTTATATGAATTCAAGTATATTGAGATTATGCTGATTGAGTTAAAATTGTTTGTGAACCGAAATCAGTGATCACAATGCATTAATTTTAGTTCATATAATGTATGCTGAACTAAAAGATGTGTGAATGACAATTATAGTTTCATTTCCTGATGTGTTCCTAATGCGTTTTCTCGACTCTCTTAAAAGCCTCGATTTCATCTCTGTTCAAACCCTAATTCTATCGTYTTTTGTTGTTTTATTCTTAGACTTAAAATTCAAAATTACACATGGAGAAAAGCGAATATGATGTACGCCCCTTGGTCATATCTATGAGTCAAATGGATGATGATGACGATGATAGGATGCTTATTCAATTGCTCATCGATTTTTTTCGATTTGGTGTCCATGACGCTTTCATGCGACTGATGCATTCTGGTAATGCACAACTTCTTCTACACCATAATGAGTTTGAAGCTTTGCAAAGGATCTTGAATTCCAAACGACCCCCACCTAAGATTTTTGTAGGGGGGGATCCAACGCCACCAAACGAGATGTCCGAATTAAGGTTGAAGAAGAGTGCATCTAAGAATATGGTGGAGGATAAAGGAGACGCAAGGGTGATAGTTTGTAAGTTGCATGCTATTCAAAATGATGAAATTGAAACAATGAAGAGGATGGTAATACACAAGGGAAAACAAGTGGTTGATAAATCTAAAAAACTGCAAAAGAAAAGAATTGGAAAACTTGGCAGGATGCACTCTAGTGGTTCATCTCGTGGGGTTGAAATCCATGAAGGTCCATGTGCCAAGCAGGAACCTCTATCTGAAAGTGATGAGGAGGACTCAGACTCCCCCTTAGACTGGTTTGGAAGATTTGAGGATTTGATTGGCTTCTTTTCARCGCCTATCATTATTCTTGATTGATGAGGAAAAGGTGATAAATGATGCTTATTCTGTTTAATTTCTGAACCTTCTCGTTTTATTTTCAGTCAACCATAAAATATTGTTATGCTTTGAAATTCAAGTACCATTGATTTGGCGTAAACTAATTATGCTTAATTATGATTGATTAACTATAAAATGATTATGTTTAATAGTTATTGATTAACCATGAACTAATTATAAMCATGAACTGATTATACAACAATGCTTCATGTTAATGATGCATTTGAATTATTTCTTAATGTGTGTGATTAAACCATGTTGCCTATGCTTCCATCCCCAAGTGATGAAGGGGTTTACCTATTATGTTTCCTTTATTGTAGCCACCCTACTTTTTGCTCTGGTTCAGCAACATATACACCATTGAAGCATGAAGGTAGTTGGACGCACAACAAAGGAAATTATGTGGAAAACAATAGTCTGATGGGGATCCTTATATTACCAAACATGTCAAATTGTGTATGCTGYTGTGCATTTTTAATGTGATTACCACATCTTTTAGGAATAGAAGAAGCTTTCCATTTTGGTTATCTGGATGAGCTACTATTGTTGAAGATTCAGAGACTTTTGGTTATTAAATTGATTAAATCGCCTTCTGGTCGTATGAGAGAATCCAAATTGAAGGAATTGTATATTTTGAAAGAGCAACAATTAGCTTTAAGATTTTTAATAAATCATACATTTCAAATATTTCCTCCGTAAATTATACAAACTAATATCTAACCTTATCTCGATATCAACGAGAAATGATTATAGAAATTTTTGAAGATCGGATTGTAACAAAATTAAATAGCAATCTTTTGCCTACTTAATGATCTAGCATTCTTGCAATCAGTCAATTTAGTTTAGTGAACTATTTGGCTATTCGAAGTTTTCTGGTACAAGAAACATATTTTGAGGACAACGTTGATGAATTAAATCACTTTTTTCCAAACATACAAAAAACCGTTACATTCCAACACGACCCGATGATCAGTCTAAATAATGCATATAACAAACATTATAACTTACATTTACCCGTAATTAAAAGTGGACCACGGCGYGCGTGCGCGCGCCGGGGCACACTAGTATAATTAAAAAGAAGAGAATCATGAGACGTTGACTAAAGGCCTCCAAATAGGGGTGAAACTAAATCGGTTTAAAACCGAATACCAAACCAAACCAGACCATATTAAAAATATGGTTCGGTTTTTTAAAAAATTTGGTGTGGTTTGGAGTCAAATTTTCTAAAAATTCGGTTTTCGGTTAGGAGTCGGTGTGAGAGAGGAAAACGGAACTCCAAACCGCACACCGAATTATTAAAAGGGCATGTTTTAATTTAGGTCCTATGGTCCATTTGCCCCATTAACTCTCCAAAACATAACTTTGTTATAAAGTTGTTATTATATTTGCAACTTTGTCTGGACTTAATTTGAATTTGTTATTGGTTAATTCATTAGAAATTTTAGGCATTATTTAAACGTAACTTGTTATTGTAGCTAAATTGAATTAAAACACTCCAAACCAAACAAAATCAAATGTAATTTGTTATTGTAGCTAAATTGAATTWAAAATTCGGTTTAGTTTGGATCGAAGGACGAATTTGGTTTGGAGCGAAATACAATTTGGTTTGGATTTGGGGCGACATTTTAAAAATCGAAATAGAATGGTTCATATTTAGAGTTGGTCATAATCCAAACCGAAAACCGAACTTTCACCCCTACCTCCAAACTCCCAACTAAGCAAATATGTGCAATTCCACAAATAAAGCGCATCGAGATTCAATCCTTTTAAAAAGAAAATTAAAAAAATATAACTAGGCCTAATTTTAAGACTCTAACCTAAATAGTAAACTGGAAACTAAAAAATATTCGCATTCCTTAAAAAGATTAAAAATAACCACATGGTTTAAAAGAAAAACAACAACAAAAATAACCATCATCCACTAAACCTCTTCTATATTCTATCCTTTCGTCAATTTTAATGTACTTTGGATTCTCTATTTCCTTCAATTTAATTTATTTTTTAATAATAGTGAGATAAACCATTTTACCAAATTAAATAATCTTTTTCCATAATATATAAAATAGCTGGTGAAATTGGATGTACACTTTATTTATTTTTGATGAAAATGTCAAAAAAATGATTATAAATAACAAAAAAAATATAGAGTAACATACAAATCATTACTTAAAATAACTACATGGTATAAAAGAAAAACAACAACAAAAAAAATAACCACCCTCCACTAAACCTCTTCTATATTTTATCCTTTCGTCAATTTTAATATACTCGGTACTCTATTTCCTTTAATTTTATTATTTAATATTAGTGATATAAACCATTTTTACCAAATAAAATAAATAATCTTTTCCATAATATGATAAAATACGTGGTAAGAAATTGGATGCACACTAATTATTTTGATGAAAATGTCAAAAAAATGATTATAATAACAAAAAAATACGAGTATAACATATAAATCATTACTTACAAAAAACATATATGGAGTAAACATAGTACATCCCATAGAAACAACGATATGTAGGAAATAACAAATTAAACAAAAAAAATCTTATCTAAAGATAATAAAAATTGCAAGCACAATTTTTAGATAGATAATAATTATTTTTTGTTTTAATATTATATTCCTAAAGAGTATATGAATTGTTATACGCGAGTATTATGTTTTATATTTTTTTGGGGGTATAAGTAATATTTTATGTTTGTTGGTGTTTATAAATATTTTTTTTTGTTTTTATATTTTTACTTTAATATTTTATATATCAACTCATCAATATATAACGAGATAGGTTGCTTAAGAGTATAGGAAAAAATTAGTGCAATTGATAATTGTAAGTATGATTATAAAATATATTATATATTCTTGATCATGATTACACCGCAAAATCTAGTTTATCCTTAAAAAAACTATCTTTTGCAATGATTTTATGTCATTTAATTATAAATTAAAATATCAATACTTTAAATAAAGTAATAAATATACCAATTATTTAGATCTTTCCCTCAAAAATATAATCCTTTTTATAGCAACAAATAAATTTTATCTCTCACCAAAAATATCTATTGTTACTTTTTTATTATTTAGTCAAAAGTATGATCAATTCAATATAAATTTTCCTACATTTTAAAGATTAAAAGGCCATTCCAAATTTCAAATTTTTTAAAGGCAGCTTATAAGTTTAGTTTGAAAGTGAGGGAGCTTTAAAATTGGTTATTAGAGATCTATACCCGATTTTAGGGTATCATATAATCGATTCACGTATATCATCTGATTCTTGCCTTTATGGCTATGTAAACACTAAAGGGGAAAAAAAATAGAGTTCTATTATATTAAACAGTAATATATAAGTTTATTTCAGTAAAAAATAAGGTCAATCATTAATAAATTTCTTAAGGTTTGAGAAATAATAAGTTTCGTTCAATAGTAGATATAGAATTCCAACTAATAATGATTACAAATGATCGGTACAATGTTAATGAGTCCAATAAATATTAAATCTTATTAGTAAGACCCTATTCTCGTCAATTGAATTTTACTGAATTGAACTTATTTTTACTGAACGGAACATAATTATTTTTATTGAAGTGAACTTATTGGTACTGAATTGAACTTATTTTTACTTTTACTGGACTTATTTTTACTGAAATGAACTTATTTTTACTGAAACCTTAACAATTTTCTTAAGGATTGAACTTATTTTTACTGAAACCTTAACAAATTCTTAAGGATTGAACTTATTTTCACTGAACTGAACTTATTTTTACTAAACTGAACTTATTATTACTACTGAATTGAACTTATTTTTACTGAAACTTATCTATATAGGTGACGGGAACGTGACCTAATTGTTAGTTACATTCACTAACACACTCTTTGTAATAATAGGTATAATTGAGTTCAATGATAGTAATTTAGTTCGACGAATTCAAGTGAATGAAAGAAAGCACAACGTTAGTTACGATTAGTTCAGAGAAATAAAAATAATCAAAACAAGTTGAAAAGCATAGATAATTAATTTATTCCTGTCTCAGGTCCATTTATTTCAACTTATTTGAGTGAAACGATTGAGAGATATACTTTAACGTGAGATTGTTCATAATTAGGTTTTGTTTCTTTGAACATATTTACCCAATCTACTTCTTATTTTAATAATAATCTGGGCATATATATTAGCAATCCATAGTTGGGAAAAAAATTTGATGAAAAATTTAAGAATCAAATCAGTTTTAAACACGACAAAATTTTATTTTACACTATTCAGATTAGAAAAGAAAAATACTATGAGATAAGAACACAAAAATTTAGACGACCCAAACTCGATAACCCTTAATCTTTATTATATAAGAGAAGATCGAGGATGTAGTGGTTGTGTCAATTACTTTGTTAGTAGGTAAACGTTCACTGTGGAGTAAACTCGATTACCTGAAATTGTCAAAATAAGAGGTGGTGTAAGTAATTTAAAAGTGACAGAAAAATAAAGCAACGCAAGTATGATAAAAAAAAAAAAGGCTAAAACCTCTATTATATAAGCAAGTGGAGCTATGGTGTCCCCTAGGAAAATACATTTCTACCACAAACTTTAAAAAACAAATGAAACATTTTACTTTCCAATTTATAATCAATTAAAAAGCACCCTTAATAATTTATAATTATTTGCAAAGATTACCTCAATCAATCAAAAAACCAAACTTAATTGATTGATCAAGAAAAATAGTCAATGAAACTTAATTATCTTCTTAATTTAACCATCAAACAAATTTTCTCTCTCTTTTCTCCCTTCCAATTTCAATTTCAATTTCAATATGGCTATATTGTTTTTGCAACTATTTTTCTTCTACGGAGTATGTATTTCACCTTTTAAATATTATTTTTATACATTCAATCATGTTACATATATTATTGTTTTCATATATTGTTTCATTATGATTTTTATATTCTATTCATCTTTCAAAATTAGTTTTTAAAAAATTAATATGAATTAAAAAATCATTGCACTCATAGTGTGCAAATTAGGCTAGTATTAAAATAAGTAAGGCATTCATGTACTAGGAGAGATAAAAATAATCTTTTTCAAAACAAGAGATAGAGAAATAATTTACAACTTGTAAAAAAATGTAAGTATTAAAAGATTAACCCAATAAATACAACAATAGTATTAGTAATTCTCTCAACAACAAAATAAGTTATTTGTGTTAGGTAGTGAATTAGTGAAATTAAAAAAATAAAAGAAGGGAAATATAATAAAAAATAAAAGAAGTAAAAAATAATCATGTATTAAAAGTAAAAAAGTATTAAAGAATAAAAGTAGTAAATAAAAGTATTATCATGTATTAAATAAAAAAATAATAAAAGTAAAAAATAAAAAATAATCATGTCATATCAAATATATACCAAACCTTCCAAAGCTCAATAATCACCATTCGTCAACTCAAACCACCGTCATCTTTCCTTATTTTTCTTTGTCTTTGCCAAAATTTTATCAATTCAATTCCTAACAAATAACAGACATCAATAGGATCTTATCAATGTAACAGTCCAACAAAATCAATTCCCATGAAACGAAAAATCAGAAGAAAAAAAACAAATTCCTATCTACCTGTTTCTTTCCCCCCTTCCTAGCTAACCGTTTCGCCCCTCCAAAAAAAAACTATCAAATATTTCTCATGAATGTGTAAACCGTTTTGTGGAGGGAATTTTTTTGCCAATTTGGCGCTAATTGTGGTACTCCGTATACTGTATAAAATTTCGTTTCTAAATTTCTTTTGATCCATCTCACTTAGAATTCTTGCAAACATATATTTCGGGAGCAAAGTACTGGTACAAATTGATATTTCAGAATCAAGTATTYGTGCAAAGTTCGTTGGGCTTTTCATCAAGTCAGGTATTTTATTAGTTTTTTGATTGGGTGTTTGATTATTTTAGTTCAATGTTTTACAAAAATATTTGATTTTATTTTATATGATGTTTTGATRTTTTGAATTGTATGAATGAAAATCTTGAGTTGTGTGAGCTATCAGCTATGTATGCTGCTTTTATTTGATTATGCTTGATTTTGATATATAAAATCACCGGTTACTTCCTGATTTTTGTTTGGTGGGTTTGATTGGAATGCTAAATTAATTCTATACTAGTTTTTTGTGCGGCGTTGTTCGGGTTGTGATTTTAATCCTTTACTAACATATATGCAATTTATTATTAGATACGAAGTATATTTTTATATATGCTTGAATACGGAGCGCTAATGTATGTAGTGGTTGATCTTTTTCATTGTCTCTAATTATGATTAAACGTGTCGTCATGAGCGTTAATAAAATACTTTAGCAATGTACATATGACATGCTAAATACACGTATTGGATACTATACGAAGTAGGTTTAAGCAGGAGAGAAGTGCTTATACAACAATGAACATTATAATGTTGATGTAGTTTTGTCTCAATAATGCAAGAATAAAAAGACCAATAACATGAAATACTTATGAAGATCAGACTAATATTTTAGGTTTTGATACACCAAAGTAAAAGGTTGAATTTACTTGTTTGCTACTATGAGTAAGATGTTTCATTATACAGAGTACTTGGCATAATTTTTCCACACTTTCCTCCTACAAATTAGTCACATATAATCTGCACAATTACTCCTAATAAACAACACAGGTAAACTTACTTTTATACTTCGCCTGAATTTCACCATTTCAAGACAAACTTTCTTCATATCTACATGACCACAACTTGTGAGTCACAAGTAGCTTTATGTTTCTTCTATAAAAAAAAAAATTAAGGCACGTAGATTTTAGCATAAGCAAATCAAGTAACTAAGGCAATGAGATTTGATGAGAAATACACCGATTAGTAGAAGGGAAATGGACAATGACCAAAGGTCCAAAGCATAAGCGTCCAAAATTTGGATAATAAATGTCAACAACTAATCATTATACAAAGTTTCTTAACTCAATAATGTGTAAGCAATTTTTCGTACATTAAAAAGCAAATTATTAAATCCCTCACATTTAGCAAAGATAGTTGCAAGTATATTGTTAAATTGATTATCCAGAATTTCGGAAATTCAACCATAGTTGTTGAACTGTCCTGCCACAATGAATAACCAAATGCATTTTCAGCATTATAGAATAGAAAACTTAATCAAACATATAATCAGTAATGGATACTCAAACTCTTACTAAACCAGAACAAAAACAAATAAAGAATTGAAGTCTATATATAGATTATGCTCGATGTTACTTAGATATAGACAAGTGGGACTTGGGGTAGGAGTTTTAATAAGAGAAGTATAGATATAGATTATGCTCGATGTTACTTAGACTTTGAGGATAGGTTTGTCTAATGTGTAAATCAAATGAGTAAATTGTCGTTGCCTTAGAGTTTTGCTCCACTTCTCATTTTATTCACCTTATTTTTCTTTTAAAGCATAAAGATATTAATATAATATATAAGAGTCACTTCATGATGTTYCCTGTAAATAGTCATCCCTGTTTCATGTACTTCTTCAGTTTTTTTTAGATGACCCACTTTGGGTTTTATGGTTTTTGAGGCAAAATATTGGTGTAAGTGATTAGGTGAGTAGATTGATAACTTAATAAAGTATGTGGAGAGAGATAGAGAGAAAGAGATTGTGGACCCCAAAAAAAGTACAAAGTAATGGGTTATATGATAATTTATTGTGGTCCCCATGTCTTGAAAGGGAAAAAAATCAAAGTGGGACAACTATTTCACATTTCTTAAAAATAGAAACTGGGTCATCTAATAAAAAACGGAGGAAGTAGTATTGTTTTACTTCTATTTTATTCCATCGTGCATATGACATTGTATATATATTTATTATGCTTTATTTGAAGGGCATCAAATATTATATTATTAATTATATTATATTATATATATTATATATTATATATATACACTAGCCGTTGCACGTGCGCGATGCACGCGGTGACCCGGACGGTGTGCTAAACGCTAGTTTGCATTTGATGTAGATCACTAATGCATAATTTTACATACATATAATAAAGAAGTGTTATAGTACATGCATGGTTTTAGAAGAGGCGCTTAAAGTTCTTATACAAAATACCAAGAGTCTGGCATTAGGCTATTAAAACCATAATAGTTATTCTAGGCATAAGTTTGATGACATACTATGTGTCCATATCATAAATACTGAACAAGCCATCTAGGAACAGAAAACATGCTTGTAATGTCACTTGGGTAGACATTTTAACTCGATATGATATATTTGTATGACCATGAGAGCATCCGGTTCGCAGCAAGTGCGGATGTAGGTCCAATCTGCAGGTAAAACTTTGCTGTGGGAGAGTCCTCAATGTGCTGAGCAAGCTCGGTATCAGACAGTTCATGCATCTGTTCGCAAGTACCAATCAGATTCTGAGCCTCACGAGTGAAGACCGTGAACTCATGTGTATCGCTGCATCAGTGACTTAATCTTGAAGCTAACCCTGGTGAGAGCAGTGATCCAATTGTATTAAAATGAAACGAAAGTTCATAAACAGAGGTTCTAAAAACTGAAAGTTGATCGAAGAAGCATGCAACTGAATTAAGAAGCTAACTAATGAGGCAATGATACTGATTATGAACGATTGTATAAGATACAGAAACACAAAAAGATTCTATGTGCTATGTCATTGGCAGTGCATTGGCTTTTTTATTACCTACAATAATTTTTGTATACATAGAAATTAATTGCAATAAATTGAAACTTAAAATGTTTACTTGTTAACTTGCCAACTTTCCAACTTCATATGAAATCTGACTATGCTTGGCTTCAATTTGAGGTATTAACCTTTATACATGATAATTTTCTGTTTATGTTCTGTATTCTACTGTTTTGCTCATTTATCTAGTTGACATCATCAGATACAGGTGGATAGAAAATATAGTTAGGTTACATTAGATTTTTATTACCTTGGCACTGATTCGGTTTGTCCTTTGCAATGCAGGCAGTAGAATGCATCCCTTTCTCAGCTGGTCCTTTGCGACCACATTTGCTGCATCCCATGTAGAAATGCAGATTTTCTAGCTTAGGTCCACTAAGCTGACCTCGAGCCAGTATTTTTGCTCAAGCCATGTAGTCGAAGCATGCATAAAAGTTGCCCAAGTGGCTTACTGTTCAGGTATTTACAGCAGTAGTTGAGATTTCCATTGAAGAAGGATGAGGTGTTAACCTTTTTTGCTTTGATTTCAGCAATTGTGGATTTACACGAGACTGCAATGGATCCCTAGCTGCAAGAATCATTGATCGGAATCTTCCAATAGAGTTTTTTTCCTCGCCTATAAAAAGTAGAAAGGTTTCAATTCGGTTGAACAAAGACAAAGCGAAACAATTTTTGGTTAGAGAAGCAAAGCACGATAGGTATAACTCACCAACGCTGTATTGAGTGGCCTCTCATGGGATGGTGTGCAATTGTAGTTGACATCTGGAAGAGAGTGTAAATCCTGCCATATAAAGATTGGGTTAGTAATGCCAAGAACTCATGAAGTAAGAGAAGATATGAGTTGTGTGAGGACCGTTGAATGTCTTGATGCGCATGGCCGAAAGCAACAACTTTAAAACCTGTGTTCCACGGTGTAAATGTCCAATTTTCTCGCTAAGTCTCCCCATGCAGATAGACACAGTGGGTATTGATGGCTAATTGCAATGCATGACAAGAATTGAACATAGGTTAGAACTTGGATCACCATATGTTCATAATAAGAGTGATGAGATAAGAATATGATGCACCTGTCATCAACAACCATGATGTCGCGGACAACCATGTCCTACAGAGAGGTCAACGTGGCGAAGATGCTAACATAAGAGGACAATACCAATGATATCTATTATTTCCCTAACAAGAAGCACACTATTGCAGTTTGCAACAGAAAAGAGCTTCCAATATTTTGATCATGACACTCAAACAGTCAATATACATAGTGAAGTAGTTACAAAGTCAAGCAAAGAAGCATTTAAGGTAGTGCAGTAAACTAATGCATAGATATCTATTCTGATAGGCAATTGTGAGTGGGCATAAATGCAGCAAGAACTCTAAAGCTGCAAAACAATAAGATCAACACTATAGGCAAACAGGAAGTGCACAAAACAGATGCTAGAACATAGATATTAAATTAAATGCATCAATTTAATAAATTAGTACTCAAGCTAAGTTGCAAGAAGACATACTTTTGCCTTTGTTATCTTGTCAAGAGAGAAATAAAGCTGATATTAGTGAGAGTCTCTAGTGATCAACAATTGCAGTGCATTAAATGAAGAACAAGGCTGGTTTTATAAAGACTCATCATTGCTTGTACTTGTCAGTTGTAATTGAGTAAGATATTTAAAAAAACTCTAACAATAAATGGGAGCTTAGTCTCCGTCAAAAGCAAAGGGTACAAAAAGTACAAGGAACGCTGTAATTCCATGATTTAAGTGAGAAGGAAAGAATGGCAAAATAACAAACCAAATCTGCTATGTAACAAAGGAAGCAGCAAGCATTTATTGCTGCAACTGTTGAGCACACACATAAACAGTAACACAATTTTAAACAAATCTAAAGAGAGATAGCATGTACTCAGTCAAACTGTACTAGTTTTCCAGGTTTTAATGAAGGAAAGATTAAAAGACTTGTTGTTGTCCAAAATCAGTTTAGCCTAAACACCAATGCATAAACAGCAATTAAGAAGGCAATTAAATCTATACAGCTATGATAATCACCAATGCATGTTTTCTTTTTATGACCTAAACTACAATTAAGCAAACCACCTAACTCTAAAATCATTCAAACACCACCACTTTATCGAATGCATTTTAATCACTAATGCAAACTACAATTAAGTAAACAAGCTAACTCTACAATCACTCAAACACCATCACTCAGACCAACACTTTATCGAAGACAAACAAACGCAAAAATCCACTAGCAATACCACYAAACGCACTCTTAAATAATTTTTAACAAAGAGATTAAATACACACGTRCCTACCTTCACTAAAGAGGTTCGAACTTYGATCCAGCTGCCTGACGAGCCAATTTTGAGGGTGGCCGGTTCGACTCCGCACTCATCGTTGCCATTCAGGCCAGAACCACTGCTGACCCAATGTCTCGGGCTAATACCATGGCCCTCTCGTTCGGCACAACTCCATGGTTCACCATTCATCCCGAAACAGCTCATGCATAACAGCACTGCATCAGCAACACTACGACCCGGCTGCATGAAGCTTTGGCCCCACAAATCAACTCGACATCTCAACGAATCAATGTAGCTAGCTCCGTTTCAACAAGTCAAATTCAATGGAATCMTCCCCGATCACTCTCAACGCCTCCGAAAAAAAGATTAAGTGTTGCCCCGATGATGACCCCACTGCACTAAACCAACCGATATTGCAATAACCATGATTAGTGGTAAAACCAAAATAATCAGAAAAGGAGTGCTTCACAAACAACAAAAATAACATCCCGAAATCATGCAAAATCTTCCATAAAACACTCAAAAAAGAAGCTATACTATTTTCCTAATTTTAAGCAAAAAGGAAAGAGTGGGTGCAATTTTCTGAGCTTGTTTTTATTAAAATAATAATATCAACAACAACAATAATAACAATAATAATAAAAAAGAGAGAGAGATACGACTAATAAGTGCCTTCTTATTAAGATTAGTTTGTGTTTTTCTTGTTCTTATTAAGATTATGTTTAGTTTAATGTTAGTGTTAGTGTTTCGTTGTTGGTGCATGTGTTTATTATTATTATTGTTATCCGTA
>SNQN01001199.1:0-15420 GCA_008642245.1 Bassia scoparia | reverse complement strand
CCTTATGATCTCATTCGAATAGGCCTCCGCGCATTTTGCCCTCCATTACCAAGTCTTCTTTCCATAGGAATGAATCTGGCACCTTGGTCCACGATCAACTTCACCCACAAACGCATTCAACCACCAGCAGATTATGGAATCTCATGACAAAGATCCATGAAATAGTCAAACTTCATGCTGAAGGATAGTGCTTGCACAACTCACCGGCCTTGATTGCATCATATCTTCACCGTTCTGCACAGCAAGCACTGGCAAAAATCTCAGCAACATCCTTTTTCATACTAGCCACCAAAAGCTCACTTAGATCTTTTGTACATCTTGGCCTCCGGGATGCATAATAAGGAGTGTTTTGGCTTCCTCATGATCTATTCTTAAAAAACGGAATCATTAGCACAACCATCGCACCTTAACTCATAGTCCCTTTCTCAGCAATAGTAAAGTCTCAGAGGTTAGCAGCTCAATCTTTTGAAGCTTGAATATTTGTGTTTTTCCTTATCTCAGATAAAAGTCGGCTCAATCAATACATTTAGTACGACACTTAACCCACTAAAGAGACACTTCAATTCCATCTTTGCGGAACTCCTACAAAAGTCTTTGAGAGGACCCTCTAAGTTCAAAAGTGAACCGCCTTCCGACTCAGGCATCAGCACACTTATTAGCTTTCCTCTCTTGTACTCTAAGGTCAAATCATGTCTTTGATAAGCTTGAAGCCGAGTTGCTCTAACGCATATTCAATTATGTCCTGAGTGTGAAAAATGTACCGGGCTTTAATAATCGGTGTTAATTGCATCGGACAACATATAAAATGTCTCCAAACTTTCAATGCAACAACCGATAGAACTTTAGATATGCTTTGGATATAATTCTTTCATGAACCTCAATACTTGAAGCATGGTTAATAACCTACTAGTGTTATCAGCATGCCCAATGACCATTCTTCGGGCATCACTGAACACTCATACTCTTCCTCTTTGTGCACGGCTAGCGAGGAGGAGTGTGAGCTTCTCTTAAACACTAGAAGACATTTTACATCCTCGGACCAGTTGGAATGCAGTCTTTTCATCACATTTTTAGCGTCGGGCAATAATAGAGAATATGCACAAATCTTCAATAATAGCTTGCAAGACCAAGAAGCTTGACTTCAGCTACATTTAAGGACTTTCACTCAACGACACGGCTTAAACTTGTTGGATACCTTCCCTCCTTCTGTTGATAACATGGCCATTGAAATGCCACTTCCTTAAGCGAGAATTCTATTTTGAACTTTGCAACATTTTGTCGCTAAGGATGTCTAACCATTCTAGATGTTTAGCATGCTCTTCTTTCATCCTTCGAGAAATAAGAATGTCGATTCGAGGAAACACTATCACACTATCAACACTATGAAGATCTATTCATCTGATCCATGAACTGACAGGTATTTGTAGACCAAAAGCATGATACAATTCGAAATGTCCATATCTAGTACGAACGTCGTCTTTCGGAATATCTTTTTCAAGGATTGATATAACTCAGACCGGGAAAAATCTTAGAAGAAGAACCTGACCTTGAATTGATCAAATGGTCTAATCTGCAAGGTAGCTTGATTCTTGATATAAGTTGTTCAGCTAAGTAGTCGATCCAACAACGCATACTCATCCTTCTTATTACGAAAAGGATGGAACCTAGGGAGAAGCACTAGCTTATGAACCCTTCTGACAAGTTCTTGCAACCAGCTTCAACTCTTGCATTTTTGAGGGATCCATTGAGAAGGAGCTTTGGAAATCAGAGAGCAGGTACCCGAATCACTTCAATCCCAATTCACATTCTTTCGGAAGGGTTACCGGCATTTCTTCAGGAAACATAGGGTGTCTTGACAGCAGGGATGTCTTCGATGTTTAACAGCTCGAGGTTAGTTATTTGCACAAGAACACTTCGCTCCCTTATCTCATTTTCAGCATCTTCATAGCAGAGACGTATCTTCAACAGGCTTTTGCTATGTTGGATACAGATTCACTTCCACTTCTGTTTTCTCACACCTTCTCAATCCCTACAGATAGAAGAGGCAACAGGTGATCCTTCAACAATCCTGCTCGAAGATACATCGGTTCTCCATTAGGGACACTACTAAAAAAACTCATCTAGAGCACTCTTTGAGGCAACCAAGTAGAGTTTGCTCACTACTACAAAATGGCGTTGGCACACCACTTTTTATGAAACCGGTGAGTTAATCCACCGTTTTTTATGGGTAAGAAACGTTATATTTTAATACCGGTCTCTTAATTCGACCATGTAAGAGACGTCATATGACAATCAGGTCTCTTAAGTTTATGTAAGGAATGAGATTAAACGGTCTCTTATCTATTTTTTTTATTTTTTTTTATTATGCATGTACCCATTATCACCTACCCATTATATTTATTAAATACCACCAAATATTTCTCTCCTCACTCTCCTCTATAGCTCCTATACTCCTATTCTCAGTCCTCACTCTCATACTCTCTTTCTCTCCTCTCTCCTTTTCACCTTGTCGTCCATCACATTCTTTCCCTTCATTATTTCTCAAATCCTCATTTTCTCTATCTCTTCTCTATCTTTCCATTTAAACTTTCCATTTCTCAAATTATACAGCTGATATAGCTAGGTGAGTAAGTTTTTTCGATTTTTTTTTTTTCGATTAAGTGTTTATTTTATTTGATTTTGTTTTTTTTTAATTGTAGATTTTTCGATTCGATATTTGATTTTTGTTTTATCAATATTTGTGATTTTCGATTTCGATTTATCAAATTTAGATTTTTTCATTTGATTTTTGATTTCGAATTTGGTTTTTTTATTTTTTTGTTTTTTTCATTGAGAATTTTCTGCTATTTTGGGTTTACTAGCTTTAGTTTTTGGGGGGTTTTACGATTTAATTTTTTATCTAGGGTTGGTTGTTTTTCATTTTCCTTTTTCTTATTTCGATTTTCCTGTTTCATAGTTAGGGTTTTTTGTTTTTGTTTAAAGATTTCTGGATTCTTTTCGTTTTGTATCTGTTTATTTTTACTTGAAGAAGAAGAGGGAGCTGTGGCGGTGGAGGCGCAGCGGTGCGGTGTGGCGGTATCACTATTTAAAGATTTCTGGGTTTATTGACTTCTGGGTTAGATTTTTTTAATTCTCTTTTTTTATATTTGGTTATGTTATTTGGACTTTGCATTGTTGATTTCGGGTTTTATTTGTCGATTTTCTTTACTTAGGTTTCTTGATTTCGAATTGTTCTGGAATTTTATGCTATTTCGCTTCTCTTTTTGAGATTTGTGCTTTGTTGGCTTCTCATTTATTCAGTATGATTCTTGCATATATTGGATTGAATTTTCTGATTTTTAACTTTATTTGATAATTATAGAGTTTGGTTATATTAACTTAAGGTAGTAATCGTTCATCTTTTGTGTTGTCTGGAAGTGTTTTGAAAAATTTGTTTATATACATGGTGCAGAATTGGACATTTGAGCTTACTAGATGCGCCATGTCTGAACTGAAATTGTGTTGATATCTCAGGTTGTGATGCGTCTCTGTTTAGACGACACAGATGGAAACAAAGACATGCAATCAAGCGACAATGCTTTCCGATATCAGACACTCAAGAGCTATTGAATCATTGAGAGGAGAAACAGGCTTTTGAAACTGAGTGTCCGTAATGTGTATCCTGCGCAGACATTCATTATCTAGCACTAGAGATGCTTATGTGCAGAGGAGAAGAGGAGCAGGTGGGGTGTTCTTTTTTTTTGCATTTATTAATTTTTTAATGACTAAACTAATTGATATATGTTGAGAAGAGGGAGCAGCAGTGGTGCATAAATTTATTATAGAAGTATTTTTTTGGTATTTGTTGTGTATTTCAAGTTAATGATAGTTGTTTGTAGGTGCAAGGAGATTCCACCTCACAGTGTTTTTTTTTATTTAAAAATAACCAAGAGACGGTTTATTTGTTCAGATCCGTTCTTTGGTCTCTCTAAAAAATAATTATTACAAAATAAGTGACGGTTAGATGTAACACGTCTCTTATGTTGTAAGTTAAGAGACGGTTTTCACAAAACCGGTCTCTTTGGTTGATTTAAAGACGCAATTACTTAACGGTCTCTTCACCTAAAGCCCATGAGCTATAGACCGGTTGTATGCGGTCTCTTTGCCATTTTTACTGGTCTCTTTGCTCTTTTTTGTAGTGTGCCTCTAAAAGTCTCTTTAGATCACATAAATAAGGTTTGCCCCTAAAACATAATGCTTAGCAAGTGTTAGTGTGCTCCTAAAGGTACAGTTTTTAGCATGACTTAATGTTGGATTGCCTCTAAAAATATTTTTTAGCGACAAGTATATTGCGGTTCTCAAATACATGTTTTGCATCATCTTGATGTTGTATAGCTAAAACATATTTTTTAGCACACAAGTCTATTTGTGCTTTGCATCTAAACATACATTTTTAGCATCACTTGAATATTAGTTGCCTCTAAAACAAATTTCTTATGTACAATCTATTGTGCTTTCTTTAAAATCATAACTTATCTTTAATTGCTTCGCGCCATTCTTATTGCAAAATAGGCTTCACTCAAATAAGGGTGCCATTTTGGACGCTTTTTGGTCATATAAGCGCTTAAAAGCGTCTCAATTTTGTCTTTAAGTCCATATAATTGGGATTTTTGAGTCCATATGAATTGGGACACTTTTGGAGTCATAATAGTTGTAGCAATTCTATGTACTTTCGATATAATCTTGACCAAATATGTTGTCCCAAGATACCTTATAATCATACATACATACATACATACATACATACATACATACACTACATATATTATATTATATATATATATATATATATATATATATATATATTATATATATATATATAGATTATATATATATATATATGTATATATATTATATTATGATAAAACGCGGAGATAATGGGTACATTTACAATTTAAGGGGTATGACAAATATGTAAAGGAGTACAAAGACTTTCAGGTAATGTTGACTGCCGAATATACACGTCCCCTTTTAAACCTTCATTGTACAATTGAAATGCAGTTATACATGATGTTAAATCGTGATTGTCCATCATATATTATAATAATATATATTTATTTATATATGATATATAATATATATATATATATATATATAATATATATAATTTATTTATATTATATATATTTACCAATGTTTAAATTGAATTTAATGAACGTTTTAGCAAAACAAGTTTGTTCAATAGGAATTATAAGTTCAACTAATAAAAAAAAAGTTATTCAACAATTTAGAATTAACGAGAATTGATAATGCACCTTTAATTTTTTTAATTTTTCTAAGAATGTAGAAAAAAGTTTATATTGAATCATCATACTTTTTACTAATAATAAAAATAAGAGTATCACCAACTAGATAATATTTAGTTAAGACTATGTATGTATGTATGTATGTATGTATGTATAACAGGTATCTTGGGACACATATTTTGTGTCAAGATTTTATCGAAAGTACATAGAATTGTCTACAACTATTATGACTCCAAAAGTGTCCCAATTCATATGGACTCAAAAAAGTCCCAATTCATATGGACTTAAAGACAAAATTGAGACGCTTTTAAGCGTCCTTATATGACACAAAAAGCGTCCWAAATGGCCACCTTATTTTGTAGTGAAGCCTATTTTGTCAATAAGAATGGCGCGAGCAATTGAAAGAAGTTTATGAAATTTTAAAGGCAAGCACAATAGATTTGTACATAAGAAATTTGTTTTAGAGGCAACTAATATTCAAGTGATGCTAAAAATGTATGTTTAGAGGCAAGCACAATAGACTTGTTGCTAAAAAATATGTTTTAGAGGCTAACAACATTCAAGTGATGCTAAAAATGTACCTTTTGAGGCAACCGCAATATACTTGTCGCTAAAAAATATGTTTTAGAGGCAACCAACATTCAAGTCATGCTAAAACTGTACCTTTAGAGGCAACCACTACACACTTGTCGCTAAAGCATATGTTTTAGGGGCAACCTTATTTATGTGATGCTAAAAGAGACTTTTAGAGGCACTACTACAAAAAAGAGCAAAGAGACCRGTTAAAAATGGRCAAAGAGACCGCATTACAACCGGTCTCTAGCTCATAGGGCTCTTAGGTGAAGAGACCGGTTAGTAATTGCGGTCTCTTAAATCAACCAAAGAGACCGGTTTTGTGAAAACCGGTCTCTTAAACTTACAACATAAGAGACCGTGTCTGACACATAACCGGTCTCTTATGTTTAAAATAATGATTTTTTAGAGAGACCAAAGAGACCGGATCTGACAAATAACCGGTCTCTTTGGTTATTTTTTTAAATAAAAAAAAAACACTGTGAGGTGGGGAATCTCCCTTGCCACCTCACAAACAACTATCAATTAACTTCGTAAATACACAACAAATATACCAAAAAAAATACTTCTATAAATAAATTTATGCACCACTGCTGCTCCTCTTCTCAACAATATCAATTAGTTTAGTCTATTCAAAAATTAAATTAAATGCAAAAAATAAAGAACACCACCGCTGCTCCTCTTCTCCTCTGCCAYAACAGCATCTCTAGTGGCTAGAGTAATGATGTCTGCGCAGGATACAACATTCGGACACTCAGTTTCTAAAGCCTGTTTGATCCTCTCAATGAGTTCAAAGCCCTTGAGTGTCTKATTCGGAAAGGCATTGCGCTTGATTGCATGACTTTGGTTTCCATTGCTGTCGTCTAGAAGCAGAGACGCATCACAACCYTGAGTATAACAACACAAATTTCAGTTTCAGAGCATTGCGCATTATAAGCTTGCAAATTTCCAATTCTGCGACCATTAATATTACAATTTTCAAAACACTTCCAGACAACAACAAAAGAATGAACGATTACTACCTAAGTTTAAATAAACACAAATTACTGCAATTATTCAACTAAAGTTTTAAAAATCAGAAAATTCATATCCAATATAATCAAGAATCATACTGAACTAACTGAAGCAACAAAGGCACAAAATACTCAAAAAGAAGAAGCAAATAGCATAAAATTCCAGAACAATTCGAAAATCAAGAAACCCTAAGTAACGAACACATTCGACTAAATAAAACCGAAATCAAAATGCAAAGTCAAATAAGCATAAACCAGATCATAAAAAAAAGAATTAAAAAGAATCTAACCAGAAATCAATAAACCCAGAAATCTTTAAATAGTGATACGCACACGCACGTGGCGCCTCCACCGCCAGCTGCTCCTCTTCTCTTCAAGTAAAAATTAAACAAACAAAACGAAAAAAATCCAGAAATCTTAAACAAAAACAAAAAACCCTATGACTATGAACAGGAAAATCAAATAAGAAAAAGAAAATGAAAAACAAAACCCTAGATATAAAAATTGAAATCGTAAAACCCCCAAAAACTAAATCTATATAACCAAAATACAGAAAATCTCAATGAAAAAAACAAAAAAATAAAAAAACCAAATTCGAATCGAAAAATCAAAATGAGAAAATCTAAAATTTGAAAAATCGAAATCGAAAAATCTACAAAATATGAAAAACAAAAACAAAATCGTAATCGAAAAATCTACAAATTAAAAAAAACAAAATCAAAATAAAAAATAACACTTAATCGAAAAACAAAAAAAAATCGAAAATAACTCACCTAGCTAATATCGGCTGTATAATTTGAGAAATGGAAGAGTTTGAGAAATGGAAAGATAGAGAAGAGATATGAGAAATGAGGGAGTTTGAGAAATAAATGGAAAGGGAAAGGAGATGTGAGGACGACAGAGGATAAAGGAGAGAGGAGAGGAAAAGAGAGTATGAGGAGTGAGGACTGAGATAGGAGTATAGGAGTATAGGAYGAGAGAGTGAGGAGAGAGAAGATTTGTGTGGRTATTTAATAAATATAATGGGTAGGTGGATAATGGGGTACCATCAATAAAAAAAAWWAAAAAAAAATAGATAAGAGACCGGTTTTTAATCGTCAGGTCTCTTACATAAACTTAAGAGACCGGTTGTCATATGACCGGTCTCTTACATCGATTTAAGAGACCGGTTTATAAAAATAACCGGTTTCTTACCATAAAAAACCGGTGATCTAACTTCACCGGTTTCTTAAAAATGGTGCCAAAGCCCATTTTTGTAGTAGTGAGGCAACCTTACTTTGGTTGCCTCAAAGAGTTGCCTCTAGATGTAGTTTTTTTTGTAGTGTCCCTATGGATGAACTCGATGTGATCTTCGGCAAGGATTGGTTGAAGGATCACCGTGCCGTCTTCTATTGTAGGGATGAGAAGGTGGTGGTGAGAAAACAGAAGGGGAAGTGAGTTTCTTATTCCAACATCATGCCAAAGCCTGGTGTGAAGATCGTCTCTGCTATGAAGATGCTGAAAATGAGATTGAAAGGGAGCGAAGTGTTCTTGTGCAAAGTAACTGAAGCCTCCGAGGCTGTTAAACTCGAAGACATCCCTGCTTTCAAAGACTACCCTGATGTGTTCCTGAAGAATTGCCGGGAATCCCTCCCGAAAGAGATGTGGAATTTGGGATTGAAGTGATTCCGGGTACCGCTCCTATTTCCAAAGCTCCTTTCCGAATGGCATCCTCAAAAATGCAAGAGTTGAAGACTCRGTTGCAAGAACTTGTCGAAAAGGGTTTCATAAGGCCTAGTGCTTCTCCCTAGGGTGCTCCAGTCCTTTTCGTGAAGAAGAAGGATGGTAGTATGCGGTTGTGTATCGACTATCGTGAGCTGAACAACTTGATTATCAAGAATAAGTATCCTTGCCCAGGATTGAGGACCATTTTGATCAATTCAAGGGTGCAGGTGTCTTCTCTAAGATTGTTCTCCGGTCTGGTTATCATCAGATCCCTGTGAAGAAAGATGATATCCGAAAGACGACGTTCCGGACTAGATATGGGCATTTCGAATTTGTATTCATGCCTTTTGGTCTTACAAATACCCCTGTCATGTTCATGGATCAGATGAATAGGTCCTTTCATGAGTTGTTGGATGAGTGTGTAGTTGTCTTCCTCGACGACATCTTAGTTTTCTCGAAGGATGAAGAAGAGCATGCTAAACATCTAGGAATGGTGTTAGACATCCTTAGGAAGCAGAAATGGTTTGCAAAGTTCTYAAAATGTGAATTCTTGCTTAAGGAAGTGGCATTTCTAGGCCATGTTATCAACAAGGAAGGAGGGAAGGTTTATCCAACGAAGTTTTAGGCCGTGCTTGAGTGGGAAAGTCCYTATAATGTAGCTGAAGTTCGAAGCTTCCTTGGTCTTGCGAGCTATTATTGGAGATTTGTGCATATCTTCTCTATTATTGCCCGACGTCTAACAAATTTGATGAAGAAGGACTGCAAGTTCCAACGGTCCGAGGATTGTGAAAATGTCTTCTAGTTGTTTAAAGAGAAGCTCACAACTGCTCCTGTCCTAGCCGTGCCAACAGAAGGAGAAGAGTATGAGGTGTTCAGTGATGCCTCGAAGAATGGTCTAGGTTGCATGCTGATGAACCTAGGTAGGGTTATTACCTATGCTTCAAGGYAATTGAAGGTTCATGAAAGGAATTATCCAAAGCATGATCTTAAGTTGGCTATGGTGGTGTTTGCATTAAAGATTTGGAGACATTATTTATATGGTGTCCCATGCAAGTTATACACCGATTATTAAAGCCTCGGGTACATTTTCACTCAGACATAATTGAATATGCGTTAGAGGCACTGGCTCAAGCTTATCAAGGACTATGATTTGACCTTAGAGTACAAGGAGGGAAAAGCTAATAAGGTTGCTGATGCCTTGAGTCGGAAGGCGGGTCACTTTCTGAACTTTATGAGGGTCCTCTCAAAGGACTTTTGTGAGGAGTTCCGCAAGATGGAATTGAAGTGGTCTCTTTAGGTGGGGTTAAGGTTCGTCTAAATGTTATGAGTTCTGAGCCCGATCTTTATGCTGAGATAAGGGAAAAACAACAGAATGATCTCAAGCTTCAAAAGATTTGAGCTGCTAACCGTTCTGAGACTTTTACTATTGCTGAGAATGGGACTATGAGGTTCAAGGTGCGATGGTGTGTGCCTAATGATCCGTTTTTTAAGAATACGATCATGAGGGAAGCTCATAACACTCCTTACTTAGTGCATCCCGGAGGCTCAAAGATGTACAAAGATCTCAAGTTGAGCTTTTGGTGGCCTAGTATGAAAAAGGATGTTGCTGATTTTGTTGCCAAGTGCTTGGTGTGCCAGAAGGTGAAGATTGAGCATCAAGGGCCGGGTGGTTTGTTGCAAGCACTTCCTATTCCAGCATGGAAGTTTGACTCTATTTCCATGGACTTTGTCATGAGATTCCCTAATGCTGCTGGTGGCTTGAATGCGTTGTGGGTGATAGTTGATCGCTGGACCAAGGTTGCCAGATTCATTCCTATGAAGAAGACTTGGTCAATGGAGCAAATGGCGGAGGCCTATTCGAATGAGATCATAAGGTTGCATGGTGTGCCTAAGGAAATTGTATCTGATCGTGATCGCAAGTTCTTATCTCACTTTTGGTCCTCGTTGCAAATGACTTTTGTTACTCAGTTGAAGCTGAGTACTGCTTTTCATGCTGCCACGGATGGGCAAACGGAGAGAACAATTCAGACTTTAGAAGACATGCTTCGTACTTGTGCCCTAGAATTTCAAGGCTCATGGGTGAAGTCCTTAAGTTTGGTTGAATTCTCTTACAACAACAACTACCATTCGAGTATCCAAATGGCTCCCTATGAAGCTATTTATGGCAAGAAATGTCGTAGTCCTTCTTTTTGGAGCGATATAAGTGATACGTTGGTGTTTGGACCCGAGCTTATCTAAGATACAATAGAGAAGGTCAAGGTCATTTAGGCAAAGATGAAAGCTGCCCAGGATCAACAAAAGTCTTATGTCGATTTAGGTAGAAGACCTACTGGATATAATGTCGGGGATAAGGTGCTTTTGAAAGTGTCACCGATGAAGGGTGTATCGAGGTTTGGGGTGAAGGCCAAGCTCAGCCCTAAGTATGTGGGTCCTTATGAGGTTCTTGAGAGGGTTGGTAGATGGTGAAGTGGCTTATAGGTTAGCCTGTCGTCCAAGCTATCTAAGGTTCATAATGTGTTYCATGTCTCCTAGTTACGACGTTATCGGAGTGACCTTTCGCATGTTATAACCGCGGAATCTGTGGAGATCGAACATAATTTGACTTTTGAGGAGAAGCCAATCAAAATCCTGGATCGTAGGCGCATGCCCTGAGAAGAAGGAGGCGCCTTTGGTGAATGTGTTGTGGCGTAGCCAGAAGTATGAGGAAGCCACATGGGAAACWGAGGAGTCTATGCGACAGAAGTATCCCGAGTTGTTTGTAGCCGAGTAAATGTGATTATGCCTTATGTCCTCAATCTTGTTTTCTTACCTTTCTCTTTGTAAGTTTCGAGGACGAAACTTTTCATAAGTGGGTAGGATTGTAATACCCCAAATTTTCTCCATGCAAATTTAATTTGCGTCCCCTTTCCTAGTAAGTCTCCTAAGTCTAGCTTAGTTCTAAATATATATATTATTATTATTATTTTTTGGTTTATTTTGTGTGTTGTTGTTTGTGGCTTGTGTTTTGTGTTTCTGTATTGTTGTTGTTTTTTGTTGGTTTTGTTTTTGTTGTGTTGTTGTTGTGTTGTTGTGTTGTTGTTGTTTTGTCTGTGTTGTGTGTTTTTTTGTTGTTGTCGGATGTTGTTTTTGTTTGTGTTTTGTTGTGTTTGTTGTTGATTGTTGTTTGTTGTGTTTCTTTGTGTTTTTTTTTGTTGTTTTTGTTTGTGTGTTTCGTTTGTGTTTGTGTCTGTTGTTTTCGTCGTTTTGTTGTCGTCGTTTTGTTTGTCGTGTGTTGTTGTTATTGTTGTTGTTGTTATTATTATCATTATTATTAGTATTGTTACTATCTTTTACTATTTGCTATAATTGTTTTGATTGTTCGGACCAACTTTTTTTGTGACAAATTAGTCTAGTTAGGAGGTTTAATATTTTGGTACACTAAACCAGGTAGACGTGTAATATGGAGGATTTCTAAGTGTGTTAGTTTAAGTAGTGTTTTTCAAATTCATGAATTACTCTTTTATTTCTTTTACAATTGATTTAAGCCCTTGAGTACATGCAAAACCTTTCAATTTTCCCTCTTCAAAATTTAGCAAAATCACTCCCACTCTTCCTCTCCCTTGACTGGTTATGTGTGAGACTTTTGAGTGGTTTTTGGCTTTTTGCTCCTTTTAATTCCATTCTTCATGTGCACTTAAATCTTTTTTTTTTCTTCTTCTTTCTCTCAAAAACAAATACAGCAAGCAAACCTCTCATCTTTCTCATTAGGCTGCGCAAAAAAAAGGTTTTTGGAGCAATCTTTGAAGTTTTATTCGGGTTCTCTCAAGCTTGGATTCAAGGGTGTATTTTGCAAATTCTTGGGTATTTTCTTGGAGGTTTTTCTTTGAGCACTTTTGGATTTTATTTTTTTTCTCCAAAATTCAGGTAACTAGATCTTTTTCTATCACTTTGTTCTTATTTAAACATAGAATTCATGTTTAGGATAAATAAAATGGGAATGTAGTTAATTGGTTTTATGTTGATAAATTATGTTTCAATTTATWATTGTGCAAAGTCTGGTTGTAATAATTTTCCATGACTTGTTATAATTTAGAATTATTTATTTGTAATTTTCGTGACTTACATAAATTTATTTGCAATTCTGTAAAAATCGAATTAATCAGTTTTGTGGTGTGATTTTGTTGAATTTTTTTTTCTGGAAAATTTAATGCTTATTTTTCTGTTGGAATAATTTTATTTGGTCCTTAGTTAATCCCTTAAAATATTGGTATAATTTTATTTTTCTGGGTAATTAAGTTAATGCCTCAAAAAAATTATTTTTCTCCGTTTTCTTAAACTGAATTCTGCAGTTTTGTTAATTTAATTAATTAAAAAATGATTTCTAGCAATTTTGTCATAATTTGGTTTTAACAACTTATAAATTCTGAAATTATTTAATTTGTTCTAAAAAAATATTTCCTGTTATTTTCGATACTAAAATGTGTTATAATCCTTTTTATAATGGCCTAAATTAATTTGGTTACTTAAATAATTATTTTGGAATTTCTATGTATTAATCTATTTAATCGGTTAAGACCTTTTAATTGACTGTTTGGTTTTCTGTTTTAACCAGCCACGAAATTAGTTAATTTAGGATTTAAAAACTGACCTTTAACCTTTACCTAAGTTTCATAAATTATTTTTGAGTTATTTGGTAATTTTAGATGTAATTCCGGTTGGGTTTTCCAATTTACTAATTATTAGCAAAATGGTTAAATAAGTTGCTTTAAGTGTTTAAAACAGTCCTAAATAATTTAGAATAGTACCTATCTTGTATTTATTTATTTATTTATTTAATAATTCTATTGATGAGTAATGGCTTAATTTTGGTGAATTAATGATTAATAACGTTTTTAACTAGGTTCCTTTAACAATGTAATTTTTAGTTGTTGTCATGTGGGTTTCAAACTAATGTTTTTGTGCTAACTTACTGTTTTGATCTCATGGTTAATTACATGGATTATGAAAGAATTTATTTTGTTTCCTATGTGCATTTTGATTTAAATTACTTTCTCAATTATTTTGTCAAAGGTTTGAATGGTGAACTTTGATCTTTGAAACTTGATTTTAGCCTTGGCTTTTGAATTTGATTTTAACCTTAATTTGGTTTTAATCTACTTCACGAAATTGTGAAACTTATTTTTGAAATGGTCATTGTGGCCTTTGGGTTCTTAAGGGTAAGTCCATAGTGGTACTTTGAGAACATTGGATTTAATTTGGTTTTGTTATTGGATTTGGTTTTTTGGAAGTGATCCTTGATGGTTTTGTTTTGTTGATAATTGGGAATCGTTGGGTAAGTCCATAGTGGTTCCTTCGATTGGACAACACATCTATAGTAGATTGGTTTTGGATTTAGTTGTCGTTCTCATTATGTTGGATCTTTGGAAAATGAGAGAGATTGGCCATTCTTAGACAGGGTTTGATGGGTGCCCGTCTAGGGTCGTTGGGTAGAAAGCCAAACCGGGACACTCTCAAATGAAATTTATAAACGGATACTACTTGCTTTACACAAGTATAGTAGCAAGTAAGGGGTCGATCCACAGAGAAGGAATCAAAGGAGTTTAAGTCCGAACTTAACTAACTTGGCAAGCAATCAAACTTTGAAAAGAGAATTTTGATTGAAAACTAGCTAATGGAAATACTTGAAACAAAGCTTTGGAAAAACAAATATTCTAAATCACCTAGGAGATACTAGTTGTCACCTTCTATAGTAAAGGATAATGCCAATCAAAGTATGTGTTTTACTCCAATAAAAAGGGTCATTGTAATCATGGTTTCAAAATTGATTAATATCATTTCCCAAGTCAACTAACCCTCTCAATTCAAGTTCAAACCCATGTCCCCTCAAGCTCTTACTAGAATTGAACAATCAGGAATCAAACCAATACCCAAGTCAATGCTCACAATCCCTTGCAAAGGGTTGAATTAAGCACCTGTCACCCCAAAAACAATGGGTGGCCAAGTCCAAAGAAATAAGGTTTGAGAAATCACAATTCAAGGCAAATATGGTGATTGGAGAGAACAATTTATATCATCTTAGCATTGAAATGATTATTGGAGGAATTTCTAGCACTCCTAAGTTGCTAAACTACTCACACAACATGCTTAGAAGTTAAATAACATGAAAAACAAGGGAAAACCATAAATAAGAAGCCATTAAAGCAAGGAATTGTATCAACAAAAAGGGTATCAAAGAAACTACTCAATACTACTCCAAATCAAGCAAAACTACAACCAAAACCTTCACAAACACAAGTAGAAGCAATCTAGTAACAAAAGAACTCAAAAGCAAAAGCACTAACAATACCCACAAAAAGTTGCAAAAACAAAAATCAAGCAAAACTAATAGCAAACAACAATAAAACTGAAATCTAAGCAAAGCAATGGAATTACCTCGAAATTCTAGGTCAAAAGCATATAAAGATTGTAAGATTTGAGCAAGAAATGAAGATTCTAGGGCAAAATTGATGAAAACTTGAAGCTACTCTCAAATGGAGATTGAAGAAGAAGAAGAAGAAGAAGAAGAAGAAGATGAAAGCAAAAGAAATCTGAAAATTATTCTAAAATGTAACTACAACTGTAGACACCTGAGAATGTCTCCCCAAATGATTAATCCGTGATGAAACATACCGCGTCTCGCGATTGTTTCGACTCAGAAAAGATGCTTTGAACTCACAAAAGTTGGAAATATGTGAGGTCGTACTCGGAACTATTGAGCAAAGGTCAAAGACAAGGCAAAAATATTTTCTTTYGGTTTTCTCGATAAACTCAAAGGTTTTCAAACAAGTTACGCTGGCGATTCTCATGCTTTTTGTTTTTCATCATGT
>SNQN01001198.1:71565-103286 GCA_008642245.1 Bassia scoparia | reverse complement strand
ACCAACTCCCTTACCAACTTAGGGGGATCATCGCCCGTTCGCCAGGTGGGTCGAGAGAGAGCCCCTTCGGCCTTCTGCACTTAGAGCAAGCGGAAAGACATCAATTTAGCAGGTACAAGTCATTTCCTCGCAGTTCAAGTTTTGGTCCAAAATGCACATCCACTGAGGTTCGCATCTTCAACAGTAAGGCCCTGACCCTCGCTTTTTTAGCGCGAACCCTAGTGGGCTCGCAGTCATCCGAGGTGACGTATGAAAGAGGTCAAAGTCCCGCATGATTTCTCTCCTTTCATGCCTTTGCCATCCCGCCTCATGGTTTGGACTGACTCGGACACCGTCCGTATGTGCCAGGTGATGCAGCTGATGATGATTTTCCTCGCATCTGAGGAACGAGGACTCGCCGGAGATACTTGGAAATTGTGCGAGGTAACCAGGAGACACACGAAGCCTCCTCGCCATTCCCCTGTGAAAACTGAGGAGCTTCGCAAGCGAGCAGAAGCTCTAAAATTCTTCTTGCTGTGAATTCAAACCTATGTGGGGGGCCCGACCAGGATCAACTTCGAGGAGCTGTTGCAACCTAATCGTCGAGGCTCCCCTAATTTGCCACTCCCTCGAGAGCGGAGCCAAGGGTACCCATCGTGAGGGTTGACGAGAACAATTGTCCAAGGCTTGGACAAATTTGGTTGCGAAGCAAGGCATCTTCGCTGTTTCTGCCCTCTCTCTCTGCTTGAAGCCAAAGAGGACGGAGGTGGAATTGAAGTGGGAACGAAGGTGGACCACTATTCTTTCCTCGCAAATTCGGATCTGACAAGAAGAAAGAAGATAGTGGGCAGGATGGTTCACTGTGCGACCAGGAGTACAAGGACAGCCTCGCAGGATAACCGAGGTGGCTCTTGGTGGCAGGGAATGAAGTGGTCTCGGCGATGTAATTTTTCTCTTCTCTTGTGGAATTTTTACAGCAAGGTATAGTTCTTCGCACAATATGGTTTGATCTCTGCCGCACTTTTTGACCATATTGCTTCGCATTCTTTCTCAGGTGATGGTGCGACTGATGGATTGCGAAGGCATGCAAAAGGCCATCGCGAAGCCAAGCACAAAGAGGTGTTGTTACAAGAGGCAGTAGAGTACCTCATCGCCAGCAGACTTATATCAAGGTGAGACTCTGAGGCGACCTAGCACTCTTTGGTCACGCCTCACGATGCGGTGAAGGCTGAATACCGCAAATTCATGGAAAAGGCTACCATCCCTCTTACCAATGTTAATATCTTGTCCACAGCTTGGGCTCAGTCTGCAGAAAGGAGGAAGAAAGGTCAACAAGGCGGTCACTGGAGCGATACTGAAGATGAGGTGTCTGCGAGGCTTGCTGAGCCCATGCCGCGACTTGAGGAGGAAGCTTTGGCGAGGCTAGGCTTAAAGTGCGAGAACTGAGCTGCTCAACTTCGCTTCATAGCTTAGGAGCAAGACAAGGAGCTCGCAGCTCTAGAAGGAGAACAAAAGATTGAAGGCCGCTGAGCCAAAACAAGGGCAAATTGAGGGAGATGTCGGCTCTGGTTTAGGAGGCCTTGGCACTCTGTCCTGCGAAGAAGACTTACCTTGCTTGTCTGGAGGAAGGAATGGACTATGTCGAGAAAGTGAAATCAATCCAGGACATGCTGACACTCCAGAACAATCAAGGCCCTCCTTTGCCAGAGAAGGACTCATGTTGTAACTATAAGGACCAAGAGACATCCCAACTGATTCCGCACTTCTGATGGTTTCGTCCAAATGGAGATGATGCGGCTAGCCAAGGTGCGAGCAGCAGTGTGGCGAGGAGGAGGAAGCTAAAACTGATGATTGTCGAACGTCGCCAAAGATGTGAATGACTATTGGAAAAGATGTTCACGTCGACATTCGAAAACTGAATGATGTGGACGATGGCCTCGAGTTCGCATCAGATGATTCTCCCGCCTATCTAGCCTCGCAAATAATTGAGAGCGCGCATCGGGTGATGTTGTTAGTATACAATGGTAAAACAATGCAACCAGGTTGAAGCTTCGCAGATGATCCAGGAGCGTCATTGGAGTTTACAATGGTAAAAACATTCAACCAGGTTGAAGCTTTCCGCCGATTGACTTGATCTCCTCGCCTACCAAGGTTTATTCTCTGCCAAGTGCGAGATGATTGATCTCTTCGCCCCTTCAAGGTTTATCCCTCAAGTGAAGAGTTCGCGCTTCAAGGTTTATCCCTTCAAGTGAAGGAGTTATCCTTCCAATTGGGAAACTTTAGAAATCAGTTATTCAGATAGCCTCTTCTTCGCCTCGCTTTTGTTCAGCCCATTCGCGTCAATATTTGTTGTACTCTGTTGTGATCCTTAGATAATTGTACAATATAGGCCTCGCATAGATCTTTTGTCTATGCAAGCTTTGTAATGCATTCCATCATGCCAAAATGATCCTCTGGTAAAGATGAGATCACAAGTCTTGTTATGCAGTGTAATTCTGCTTTGCATATGAATTCTCTTAAAATTTGTGTTTTTGGTTTCTAAGTCCAATTGTCGCGAGTTCTCAGGAATCAAGTCTTCGCGACTTCACAGGTCCCACTTCGCACATCAAGGTCATCTGCTTTGATTTCTAAGTCCCAAACGTCGCAGTTTTCTTCTTCTGGGACTTAGTCTTCGCACTTCAAGTCCACCTGCCCCTGTAGTAATATGGTGCTTAAACTGGCCACAATGGACTAACATCAGACCTAATGTGCGATCAAGCTCTCATGGCGTAATGTGTGAGTTCTGTACTTGTGCGAAATCGTCCAATGTTTATAGATTCTTAAGAATTGAAGTGACTTTGGGCCTAGTAAGTGGGGTCAGTCAATCAATCAATAATGATTGCCTCTTCAAACTTGAGATTGAGTCAAGGATATAAGTTTTCACACCGTTCAGACGCGGATACACCATCCTGAACCATATTCCCATGTTAAATGCGAACGCAATGCCATCACAGTTTATCCTAGATGAGTCACGATTTGTGCGAGTCAATTCCCACGTTTTTAGAAAACGGTAAAGTCTGCACGTACCGAGCTTGTTCTGCTAGCAAATTTGTGCGAGTCAATTTTTATCGGTTTTTTACAAACGGTAAGCTCGCACGTCGCAGCTTGCGCCTGGTAGGCAAAATTTGTGGCGAGTCAATTCCATCGTTTTCAAAAACGGTAATGCTCGCACGTCGCAGCTGCCCTGGTCTGGCAGATTTGTGCGAGTCTAGGTAGCTGGGAATTAGCCTTCTTTCTTTATGATAGAGCTTTGGTCGAGGTCTTGTACTTAGGTATTCTTGGCAATTTCATCTTTATTTTCGCACTAATTGAGCAGGTTCTGCCCTTAGTGCCAGAGGGAGCCACTTTTGTCCATTTTTCAGAACGGACATCTCGCCATTCGTAAATCTTAGCAGGTCGTTTGCTGTAAATGGTTTGGTGCTGAGGCATTTTTGTCAATTTTACAAAACGGTAAGCTGCATCCTCGCATACTTTGAGGGACGTTTGCCCTTGAAGGAATTGGTGGCGATCCGTTTTTGTCAATTTTGCAAATGTAACTCGCACCTCGCATTCTTGAGGGACGTTTGCCATGTGAAGAGTTGGTGCGAGACCATTTTTTACCAATTTTCAACCACAACGGTAGAGCCGCACTCGATTCTTGGAGGGACGTCTTTCCTTGAAGGAGTTGGTGCGAAGACCATTTTGCCAATTTGCCAAACGGTAAGCTGCAGCTCGCATTCTTTGAGGGACGTTGCCCTTCGAAGGAGTTGGTCGACACCATTTTTTGCCTAATTTGCAAAAGTAAGACTCGCACATCCATTCTTTGAGGGACTTTGCCCTTAAGGAGTTGGTGCGAGAATTTTGCCAATTTGCAAAACGGTATAGCTCGCACCTCGCATTATTAGTAGTGTGTTTGCTCGTCGCGATATAGATCAGAAATGTTCCCTTCATGGATGGGGACATTTGCCCCTTTCGGTGCTTTCGCAAGGCAAAAACTTTAATTGGTATACTTAGGAATTTTGGGTTAATGTTAACAAAATAATGAATTGGTTTAATCTCGTTTGAGAATTTTAGGGCATACGTTTTATTCGTTTTGAATTTTAACGTTGCCCCATGGAGGGGAGTGCCCTGTAGTAGGACACAATTTGAAGTTCAAAGTTTGAAGGCTTTCATCTCAATCTAGATACTTCAAAGTTTTTATACAAGTTTTGAGCGCCTTCCAGGATCGACTGCTAGACTTGTCGATGGTGCGAGTGCCTCGCGTATGGCAACGATCGGACGGTTTTTAATAAAGGAGTCGGCCCACTAGGGCGAACTCCTCAAAGGCTCGCGAGCTTGGCGATATGTTTCTTAAATAGAGTAATGATTATTCAGCGACAAGCTGTCGAGCTGTGTTCACTTGGCGTCAGAGTGACGTAACCGTCTAGATGCTGAGATCGGACTCAAGTGCATTTCCAACTTGTAGGTTTTGTCGAGCAACTACAATTCGTTGTACGAGGCGCCTTACCATATTGTGGGTAATTTCCGATCTCCTCAAGGCTCTAGCCCGTGAGATTCCAGTCTTTCCCTCAACACAAGGTCCAATGGGAGACCTATGAGGTTTGACGGCGCTTGTATGTATTCCCGTGGACAATCACTTAACTTTTGTAGAATAATAGTGTCGGAGGTTATAAGGACGTTGCTGCCGGATTTTCTGGAATGAGATCACGATTGGCGATTTCATTGGCTTCACACTAAGTTCCAAAATCTGCAATGTTATTAATAACTTATGGAGACCGAAAGCGTTGGTTCATACCATACATCTCAATGGGTAGTACTAGGATCCGAGCAAAGACAAAGTGCAAATGAGAGTTTTCCCGTGGATTCTTTTAACTCTTTGTCGGATCGAGCGCATCAGGCACATTGTAAGTGTCACAAACACAACCCTTAGCATATGATCCAAACTTCATTCTCAACCAATATGCTGATAATCCTTCCGTAGAAGGAAGCTCAACCTGCGTTTGGCTTTGATGATGAGCTACACAGAGGCGAAGTTGGCCGTGATCCTCTTGACTCAGATAGCCAATTTGGGTGAGGGATAATTGGAATTGAAATGGGGACCATTGTCGAAAGACAATAGACTGAGGGGACATCACACTACGTCGTGGATGAGATGTCTTTTCATAAAATCCTTGCACATCAGGCACCGTAGTTCTTGATGTTCTCATTGGTGTCGGCCTCTACCCATGTTAGTGAAGTGAGTCCACCGCACATCAAATGAACTTCTTCTGCGCTGGCGCTTGGGGAATGGCCAAGGATGTCCACACCCATTTGCAAACGGGAGAGGTGATAGCACGGGGACAATTGACATTGACGGACGTTTGGCGAATATGGAGCATGGATTTTGCCACTTGTGGCTTCTTGACCAAGTTTTGCAGCGTCTTCTCGGGATGTTAGGCCAATAGTACCCTGTCCTAAGGGTCTTCTCAGCCAATGACCTGGCTCCCAATATTGAAGAACTCACATACTGGCCTTGATGAATGTCGTCTAGTATTCTGCCCGTTTCTCGGGAGTTATGCATTTGAGTATGCAGGATGGGAGAATTGACTTCTTGTAGAGGCTGGCCCCTCCAATACCAAACCTATGTATCTCGCCTCTTTCACAATACTTAGCTTTTTCTTGGATCTCGAGGTAAGATTGGCCGTGTGGCTTTATATTCAATGACTCTCAATCAGGGTGGCCAAGTGTCGTTCCTCGCCTTGATGTTAAAGACGGACGGTCGCTATCTCGTCTAGGCTTCGTTTGATTTTTTAACTTCCAGACAGAGCAGATGCCTGGGAGAAGGTCTGCCTGAGCCGACCTAGCCAACTTGACAAGGGCATTCGGCTTGGTTGTTTTCCTGACGGCTAGCGCACTTGCACACGGTGAACACGGTCGCAACCTTAACTTCCTTCTTTACCATTTCCAGGTAGTGTTGATCATCGTTTTTCTACATCGTTGGGCCTTCGTAATCACCACTGTACAGGTTCCTGACATGGTTACCCAGGGCTTTAATTGGGAATCATACGATTGCAGCTTATCCTTTCTGTGGCCCGCATGCTTACACATGTCGGTCTACGAGTGCGGGGATTCCAGCGCTCGTGAACTCGGCTATCTGATTGAAGGTTTGAAATTTGCGAACTCAGGCATAACTCGAGCATACGTGGTCACCCTCAACGGCGACTAAACAAGCATCATGGCCACCATCAGCCATTTTGTGTAGATAGGAACCATCTATCAAATGAATAGTCCATGAGGTTCGCTTGTGACCGTTTCGACTGGGGGGAGGCTCGGTCATATGTCCACAATAAAATCGCCAGGGCTTGTCCTCTTATAGGCTCTCCGTGGTTCAATAGTCCAGTGAATCGTATCAGGCAACGCTCATGGCGTTTGCCCAGGTAGTTTTTTAGCATCCTTCCAGAAGACTCCAGCTTAGTCAGGGTTGCTGATTGGTTGAATTTCTGGTAAAAACAGTGTATTTGAGCAAAATTCTTTTTGCGCCGGCAAAGTAGTGGCGTTGTCAGCGTGTCTTGGGCTGAGCCCATGTGGAGCTTAATAAAGCTGCAAGCAGAGATTCTAGAAGTGGCGTATGCGCGGGGTATTATTACTGCCTTGAAGCACATGGCTTTAAAAGTGACGTTACCGCAACGTTGTTGTTCCTTTCCTTTGCGGCCACCAGCACCGCCGTTAAATACGAGGCATCAAGTCTCGACGCCTAAACGTGCGCGTCGTTTTCAAAACGAACTAAGTGTACGATGTACACACAAAGTTCTCCAACCCTGTCATATACGAGACGTGCACCTAAACTCGTGCTTGAGAAGAGGTGCAGGAGAGGTTTCCTGCATATCAACTAGAACCTAAAGGAGCAAGTACTTCCGCCTACCATCGCTCGGCATTTCAAGACTTGGCTGGGTCTGATCTTCGCGCGTCTTGTGATAATGCCTTGAAAACAAAGTACTAATGACATTTATCCCCAGACTTATGGAATATGAGAACACACTGCAAACATTTCCGCCGCTAGTTAGAGCGGCACATCCGCTCAAATTCTTCATGGATCTGTATTCAGACTCTCACTTGAGCGTGCTCGCCGCCTGAATGCATGTCTAACGTGACAAGCTTTGCCACCTAACTTGGTAAGAAAGTAGGGTTCTAGTTATTTGCAATATCCCTTTAATTTAACCACAGTATGAGAAAATCCATAGAAGCTTAGCAACAGAGTTAGTTACCCCGAGAAAAACGCTAACAGTTAACGTCTTCGGAATGTTCAATTTAGTCTAGGCCAAAGTGCCCGGAGCGTAATCAAAATTGTCGTCCCGGTGTAGGTACCTTGACATGATGCTTATTTCTCTTGACTCTTGAGATACTATTATAAAGTCGAGTGCATGTGATGGCGATCTACATTCGGTGTTCATAGCTGACGTACCTTAAACGATTAGTATAAGAGGATGTTACAACATTCGTGAGACAGGGTAGCTATGGGCATTGCACTTAGAAATTTCTACAAACAAAGACGCGAATGAATCGTTGATAACCAATATCTATGAGTGTGCGAGGATCAGGAAACATTGTCAGTCCTGACAAGTGAGGACTGTTTATGTCTTGTGGTCGCTGAAAGCCCTACCTTAATATGGGTATTATTGAAGGAAAAGCCGAGAAATAAAACACTATCGAGACGAAGTACCTTCATCTGCCTCTCAGAAACCGAAAACGTGACAAACTTAAGACATTGTAAGATGTCAACAGCACTAGTTCGATTCCTATATGGGCCAGTGGAAGTGACACTCTATCCTTTGGACAAGGAGACCACAGATTTGACCTTCTATTGTTCGCAAGAAGGGCACAGATTTTTGGGAAGCTCGATCACAGGGGAAGGTGGATTACAAACGCTTGCTAGACAAATATCAGTAGTTCTAGTGCGAGGGTGCCCTAATACTTGGTATGAGCAAATTCTAAATTGGTAACCACCTAAGGACTAACAGGCATTGCTCCACCCCTACATCCGGGTAATTGGCAAGGACGATTAAACCGGGCGAGCGTCTGGAAGTTGGTAATTAACCAATACCTTCAGTAAGGGGCGAAAGAGGTACTCTCGTATTGGACTCCGAGACTTTCTAAAGAGTGTTCCCAATTGGAAGAATAACTCTTCACTTGAGAGGCATAACCCCCAACGTTGTGAATCTCTGTCGACGTAATCCTGCTTTTCAACTTTGTAGCTAGGCTGTGGACAAGATAAGGACCTATCACATGCAAAAGCGGATAGATGCTTAATCCTCGGGGCGAGATGGAGGGATTCTTATGGATCCCTTAAGGTCAGGCATCGGAGGAGATCTCCACAGGCTGAGATACCATCGAGGTACGAAAACTCCTTATGACTTTTCCCTTAACAGCCAATGGGTCTTGAATATGTTTACACGAATCCGTTTAGCAACGACCGGTTCAACCATACTAGAGAAACTGCTCACTTCCCTTGATCCATGAACCGTGTCTGACTTGCCTGGAGAGTAGGGTCTAGATCAAATCTTCTTGGTGGCTCTCTGCAGGATCGCTGGTTCAGACCTCGGATGATGATTGGGTCTTGAACACTACTAGGATGGCATCACTCCATGGTGGGATACCATTTATACTTTCCAGTATGGACGCTCACTATTCAAATTTAAATTTTGCGAGGCTAGAGGTAGGTCGTAGAGGAAGTTATCTGATGCGAAATCAGCACTGTCACATCAATTCATTGTGTCGCCAGATTCATATTTTGCCTTTTCGATCGTGCACTGGTCTTGTCCACCATAGTCATAGACCCACCATCCCCTTTGTGGTGCTCGACGTGAATTAATCGACATCTACTCGAGATTACGTGTGCATCATTCAAGCTCCTCCATCTCCTCGCTCAACTTGGCTGCCCCAGCAAGTGGTTGACAGTGGTTAGTATCATCCTCTACAACTTGCCTGATCTCCATATGCTTGTGCGCGCTAATCCGTTCGCCCTCGTGCTGATAACTTCACTCTTGGCATAACTATCGAGCGCCCTCAAAAGCAGTAGATCTCCGCCATTGGCACAAGACTCGAGCCTTTACGGAAGAGGCGTTGCTGAGCGTGTGGCCTGCGCAAGAGTAGTGGAGATTGTCGTCACGTCTTGTATTTAGTTTCGTCTGAATCATGGTATTATGTCTTATCATGCGCAAACAGGAGCGCCTATGGGGAAATGCTTGACGTGGCGCAAAGTGTTCCTACAAAACTTTTCTTGCGAAATCATGAATCTCCAACGGGCCGGAGCGGGGTAGCAGTGGACCCCTATTTCTCAGATGCAATGGGGAGTCTACTTTAAGCATGCGACTGGCGTAGAATGGAGTATCCAAAAGACCCTAGCCAATTAAAATCATAGAGCTGGTATTGATGGATTGGCACAATGTTGTGGGCTAGTCATCATCATTTGTATTCTGATTTGTGAGTTTTTTCTGATGTAACAAGAAGGTCACAAGAACGTTAATCGAGCTCGTCTATGTCGACTGGAGCCTATCAACGATGATCAAGTGGAGGAACATGCGTGCGCTGATCAAGCGGGACTCTCGCACTTGGTTCATCTCCTTCGATCCAATTCTTGAGATCGCGGGTGCGTTTGGCACTGAGGGAGTGATCAACTCTCCCCACAGGAACATTCTACTGCTCCTTGTCTCCCAATGTCCCGCGCGAGATTGCCGAGAATCTGCTTTCTGGGAGAACTCGTCTCACTTCGTCCCTCCTGTTCAGATTGTTCATTAACTTGTTGAGTGAGCTTCGACGATAGTCCCTGGTGACCCTGTTGGCGAGTCATGGCGGGGTCCACTGCATGCGGAAACCTCCGGAGATAGGCCTTCAGTGTTCGCCTGTGTGGACAAGAAGTTCAGGAGTCGTAGAATGTGCTAGGTGGGACTTGCTAGCTAATGGTCTGCCTGCGAATGAGGTCTACCTCATTTAAGGCGTGTGCCTCTCTGTGAATAAAGATTCCTCTTCAGATATTTGTTTCTTTGTGATTTTAAATGCCTGTTGCTCTTCACTTCTGTTCGAACGCTCCAAATACCATCCAGTGCCCCATGAAGAAACAGCAAAGGTCGGTGCGAGAAAATCGCAGCGCAGATAAAGTCACACTGAGGAATAGAAGTGAAACTGCGAATTTCCAATGTACGATGCCGAGTGTAAGCCACAGATCAAGTTCTTCGGTTGAATCAGCTTGTAAATTTCTAACAGACGACAGAAGGCGAAATAATTACTTCGCCTCGAGTAGCCTGGTATCCTTGCCCTACAGCCTGACAAGAGTGTATTATCAACCTGTTTGCGCTAGCGCTATGGTTCCTGTTCTTGTACTTCTTGTCCATTTGGCGACTGTTAACCTGAAGTTTCATAATATTGCGTGGCACCACGTATATTGATCTGGATCTTCTTCTTGTCGTCAGACAGTCCCTCGGAGACTTGCGTACGCTCCTATAGGATTAATAAAGTGTGTGGCTCAGAAGATCTTTAGGTGTATTCAATTCCGTGGTACGTCTGTACTAGCTGAAATTTCTCTTCTCTTAAATTCCATCTCCATGGCACCGCTCCCCTTTTGGGATGTTCTCCTTCTTTGGCTTGCAGAAGGAGCAGAAACACGAAGGATGCTTTTTTCGCAACAAATTTGTCCAAGCTTGGACATGTTCTCGGTCAACCTACACGAGGGTGGACTGTGGCTCCGGCCTCTCGAGAGGGTGGAGAATTAGGGGAGGGCCTGACATTAGGATTCTGCCAACAGCTCCCGAAGTTTGATTCTGGTCGGGCCTCCACATAGGTGAAATTCAGCAGAAGATTTTAAGAGCTGTCCTGCTCGCTGCGAACCTACTCATGTTCTTGCAGCATGGGAAGGCGAGGGAGGCTTCTGTGTTCCTGTTGAACCTCGCCATTTCATATTCCGGCGGGTCCTCCGTCCTCAGGTGGCGCGAATCATCATCAGCATGCTACTCCTATGTTCCAGGCTGGCACATACGGACGGTGTCTCCGACGTCAGGTCTCTTTCCTTGAACCTCAGAAAGAGGGTCGGACTAGGCAAGCCTGAGGGCGGCTGAGTTGGCACATAGGGGTGGCAGTATTAGATCTGTTTATGTCAGAGGCTGTTGACCCATCATAGAGGAGGGGGGAATTTACCATACGCACATTTCTTTTGCCTTCTGACGGATACAGACCATCCATGGACTGCGACCCACCTAGGGGTTATTCGCCAGTCGTGGAGGCCACTAGCTTTCGGCCTCTCGGCATATACCAACAGCAGTCATGTGATCAGTGTTCGGCCTAATACATTGTTGAACCCGTTGAGTGCTGTACGATACCTTCGTACTTTAGTGGATATGCATCCTTTGAAACTTGAAATGGACCACTTAATACCTACGTTCCAGGATACTGGAGGAATATTGACTTTGTACCTGTAATTCGCGCATGTCCTTTGGTCCGCTTGTAAAGAGTCAGTAATGTGGGTCCAGGATCGCACGAAGGCGAAGGGGTCTGCTGCTAAGTTTGGAATTCTCAGTGGGCTCATCCATCTGTTGAAAGCGCTTCAACCAAAGCTCCTCAAATCGTCATCATGTACGGGAACGCAGCCTGCTAATTGGTGATCCACCTTAGTTGGAGGGGAAGTTGGTCGGGTTTTGCCGAGCGAGGATCGTTCTCTATAGCTCCTCGGATTTGGCGGGGGGCTGCTCCTTACCTGCTCCTGGCGATGGTGCTATGCAGAATGGTGAGTCACACAAGAACAGGTCCAAGCCGTCGTCTTATGGTTGTGTGATTGAACCCAGGGTGGCAGGCACCCGCCTGAAACCCAGCTTCTGCGCCATCGCTGCTTCCCTTGAGAGGTGGTTATCTTCGCGATTACATGTTAGCTGGTGTTCAGCCAGGTTTCTTAGGGCTGGGTCATCATTTTCAGCTGACGTGCGTGAAGAAGGCTCCGCATAGGTTTTGTGTTGAAGGCATAGGATGCGTTATTTACGTGGCCAGGTGATTTCATCTGGGGTTCTGTAGTTAGCCTTTGTCATTTGCAGTCTCTCAATGTATGGCAATGAAAACGTTGACTTGAGTTTCGAAGGACTATTGCGTAGGTCGTATTAACTGAGGTATCTATCCTTTCCTCCGCTCCGCGGAAATGGAAGGAGAAAGTGTGTTTCTTTGGTTCAACTTTTCTCTGTGGAGGGAGAGGAATGCGGCTTTGCATGTGCCATTCTATGTTTCTCCCTCGCTCAGCTCGACGATAAGGGTAGTCGTTTGCTCCAACTTTGACCTCCCTCGCGAAGGGGTCGGCTGTCTATCTACAAGGTGTCTGTAAGCCGCTGCTCGAGAGGGGTCTTTTGTTGGATTCTTTGGCTTCCCACGTTGGGTGGTGCAGCAGGTGGAAGTCCTTTTGAGGACTTGGTACTGTGGGGGCTGTGTTGGAAAAGAAGGTCTTAGCCTTGAGTCTTGCTAGCCTTGGTCGGTCGTAGTGGAGGAGGAGGGGGCTTGCGCTCTGCTGGCAGATGGCCAGTATTTGAGACAGGGTTTCTTAGTCATGAGGATTTGCGAACAATGGGGGGAATCGGAAGTAGAACGGAAAAAATTTCAGTTAAAGCTTAGTTCGCAGTGAGAGAGGAGGGCGATCCGTACAAAATCAGGCAAGTCTCGGCATTTGAGCAGAGCAGTGGCGATACCAGTACAACTGATGAAACAGGTTACCTCAAATACTCGTCATATAACATCCTGAGCGGGGATCTTGGTTTCGCAAGTCTGATAAAACTAATTTCGAGGGCAGGTTCTGAAATGAGCGTCCTTTTCTTGTCCAGGATCAGCCGCAATCGTCTGGTTCTTCTCACCTTTGATTCTTGAATGAGTGAGCTTAAACACACGGCTGTAACATGGCAGAATGCTGATGAGCATGCTCCATATGGTCTTGCTTCCTCCTTTCACTATGAGTATCCCTCGACGTCCTCTGTTGTCATGGGCAATAAAGCACGTCATCTCCCACATTCAAACTCCAGCCGGCTTCATCAACCTATATTAGGGGCGCGGCAACAGCGGATACCGAAATAAATCTAGAGGTTGCTCTGTCTGTGGCGGCTTGCCTATTTGGGTCCTCGCTCCGTTTTGGCAGTGTCAAAACTGGGAGTCTTGGGGTGGGATGTGTCACGAGTACAAATCATCGTCTTTATGGCGATAAACTAGCTGGCCTTTTCTTCGTTCCAAAGGGAAGTGTTCGTACACTGTTTCCTTTGGCGGCATTGGGATTTTGACCTTGATGGTCGGAGCTTTGGAATAACAAGGAGTGTTGTATGCTCCTCTGCTTGAACGCTTGGCATGGACGAGCTCATACAAAAACTGGCCCGTGTCCCATCTTTAATTTTTTGACTTGCCTAACTACGTAAAGCTTTCAGGCGGGCATCTCCGCTTGGACGGAGCGTCTTAGTCTACTCTTACAAGTTCTTCCTGCTGGCAGAAACGAGTCCAATCTCGTCTACCCTTTTGAAATTTACTCTCTTAAGATGTCTATGCGAAATACTACCGTCTCCAGGTCCTCAGGACAGGTCGAGGTCTGTCCCAGGCCAACTGGAAAGTGGATTGGGTGGAGTTTGCCGAGGAGGCTTCAGCTTGGTTTTTGGCACCTCGATGCCCTTGCCCTTGCCAGGCACCTCGGTGCTGTTTTTCTTCTTGGGAGCTTCAGTGGGCTCATTTATTCTGACGCCAGGCTTCGCAGGTTCCCTGGGCGCCTTGTGCTTCCCCGTTGAGGGCGAGGAGGATTTATGTTCTGATCTCCTTTCCTCGCTCCGCGAAGAGTGTTTTGTCTTACTTTTCTCCTCGCTTCGCGAGGAATGTTTGGTTGCCTCTCTCCRCTCGCCTCGCGAGGAAGGTGTCCTCTTCTCCCRTCGCGAAGGGGTCYCTGTTTTATCTCTCGCCTCGTCTCGCGAGGGAGTTTTGTCTTTGGCCTCGCGTTGCGAGGTGGAAGTCCTTTTGAGGACTTGGTACTGTGGGGGCTTGTTGGAAGAAGGCTTTGAAGGCTGCCCCTTCTTGGTGGAGCTGGACTTCCCAGCTGCRAGGATGTCGGAAGGTTTCTTTAACTTTTGCAAAATGGAGAAGAAGAAAAATTCAAGTTAGTTACTTCGCAGTAAAGGCAGAAAACAGGCAAGTCTCGCATTTGAGCAAATGCTCATGTAAGACAAATATTACCATGGCTTCGCAGTCTATAAAACTAAATCTGCGAAGGGCAGTTAAATGAGCGAGAGCAAACACTWACCCGATGAGCAGCATTCTTATCGGCCAAAGCCTTCAYCCGCCATTCAGCTGCGAGGGCTTGAAAATCTTCACTGGCCATTGTCCCGTTCAAACGAGTGGGCAGTTTAGCGAATGAAGCTTCATCGAAGGGAAACACTTGGTTAGAAAAATTCAAATAAAAAGCAAAATTTACAAGTCAAAGGTCTKCCTCTTTCATCTCGCGACAGGCGACGACCACCTGCGAGCTCYAAGGCTCGCAMGAAGTCAARARTGCAAAAYCACTCGAGAGTGGGCAGCCAGTTCTTGGGGACTGTGGGTTTTTGTTTCAAAGTCCTAAACTCATACTGGACAGTCTCGAAGTATTCTAGTTGTTGATTTATTACTGGGGTCCTCGCCCCGTTAGCTCTCTCTCGGCAAATAATGTATTTTGGTGCGAGGTCCACTGAGAAAGGTCCTGCAAGGGCCAGTATCGTCTGTGTACACAAGAAGAAATCATTCTTCCATGTTGTACACCTTATGGCGTTTGTTCAGGCGAGTCATGTACTTCCCCTTTTGCTGTGTAGCTGGAACAACCAGCCTGGCATCTGCATGCTTGGAATCAGATGCATGCGAAGGAAGACATCCGTCTTACATGGCCAGCCCTTCACTTACAACCGCATGTATCCAAGAATATGCACCAGGATTGAGGTGTCAGTTGTGCGAGGCCAATCCATAGCCTTCAAGATATTGGTTATGAAAGAATGAAGGGGAAAGCGAAGGCCCAGATCTACCACCGCTTTGTTTAAACTGCGAAGGTTTTCAGGAGTCTGGGTGATCGCAGTCCCTTAGCAGGGATGACAAACTTATCCTTCACATCAGGAGCGACGAAGCCGATGTGAGGAGTCGTAGATGTGCTGGTTTCGCAGAAGTGAATCCCTCCAAGGCCTTTTCCGCACAATGGTTGACGAAGGACTGTCCTTGTCCTTGACTTCATCCTCGGAGGATTCCTCCACTCCTTGGTTATTCTTGGCGATCCAGGCCATGGGATCCTTATTAAATTCCTCCTCATCCTTGTTTTCAGCCTTGGTCCTCGCAGCCTTTTTAGGAGTCTCGCGGTCACTGCTCTCCCTGCAAGCGCATCAATTCTGCGCTTATTTCAGCAGAGTCAGGACTCGCATCCTCCTAAAATACGTGAAAGCGACCAGAGGTACTTGGTGAATCTGGTCATCGTCATAAATTTAGTCCTCAGGCCTCCTATGAGCCGTATGTTTAATGCGAGGCATCCTGATACGAATAAGAGAGTGTCTAAGGATGGGTAGAGGTGCTACAGGGTGCAGAACAAAAAATCAAGGGAGGAGGAAAAAGCAGTTAAATTGGAGCCAAGCGAAGTTGGAACTAGGCTCTTCCAAGCCCCACCTATTCTTATTGGGCGAAGAGTCTGTAGACTTGCGTCGCTCATTATTACTTTGATAAAAAAGAAATAAAGATAAGTGCGAAGTAAGAAAAGGTGCGAACATACCTGAAAGTGCGACGGTTGACGAAGGGTCGAAGACGAAAACTTGAAAAACTGCGAACTGCGACGAAAAGCTTGAAACCGCGAGCAGAAACTAGCAAACTTGCAGCAGAAGGAGAAAAGGTGCGAGAGAAAGAGTAATTTCAAGCGAAGAGAAGAAAAAGTCTTCCTCTCTCTCCTCAGGGGATATATATACCCCTCTCCGTGTCTCCTCTCTCCCCAAAATTCAAAATTTGAACGAAAGAAGGGAGGTTTGCGGGAGCGGCTTTTGGTACATAATGGCTGGCGCGAATTCCAAGGCTGCGGAAATAAATGCTTGGCCTGGCCACCTTTTCCACGAGGCTCCCTTCCCAAGGCAACAAAAAAAAAAAACTCTCTGCCTTTTGTCTGATTTAAAGTTTATTTGCGCAATGTAAATTAATGTAAAATCAAGATCAAACACCCCCTAAATCCAACGATTTACGGGGTCTTTGAGGGGAAAATGATGTGGCACGGAAAATCCCTGACCACGTGTCCCCAAAATACTGGGTCAAAATGATCCACTGGCAAACCACCGTATATTATTCCAGAACCAAAACGGGACGAGAGAACGACGTTTCTACGCCAAAACGGTAGTAAGGAACGCTCGAAGCACGGAAGGATGACTAGTGTCACCATCCAAGTGGTTCCTTGGTTTTTGAGGGATTCCTATAATACCCAAAACCAAGGAAAACACACATGATCTCATAGCATTTATTGCAAAAACTCCCAACTACTTTCTCTCTCTAGCTTGGCACTTTTAATTCCCTAAACTCCATACTTACTTAAGCATCGGAGGGGAGATAATCCAAATAGGATTATTCTCCTTTGTGCGGGTGCCAGGCGCTCAGGATTTCTCAGCCAGGAAGTCTAGAACAGTGAAGAACAAGTCCACGTGCAATAGAAGGTCAACTCTCCCGAGGTAGCATCGACGGGAAGCCTCCACCCCTCTCTCAACCCAGAAGCTAGGGAAATATTGTAGTCAGGCCATGTCCTCGACCATTTTACTTGCTACAACACCCGGCTTCCCTTATATAATAGAGATAGTTTGTGAAATGTTACAATTTACAACCAAATAAAGTACTGTACACAATATTCAAATTTCAAATTAGAACCGCTTAAGTTGTTTGTTATTTTGCAACTTATAGCCACTTAATGTTTAACGATAATCAAATTGTAGCAATACGAATATTTTTCAAAAAAAAAAATCTTGCTAATGAAAAACAACCATATGGTTCTTGATTGAGAAAAAAACACATGGTTTCAATTAATTATGAGTAAAACTATAAATGACTATAAAATGGGGAAAATTATGTGGTTTATGTAAATTTAAAATTAATGACATTAATGGATTTAGTTATAAATTTAAAGTTTTTCATTAATAACAATATAATTTTTAACGATTTTTAGTTTTTTAGAAAAAAAAAGGCATAGTGATAATTTTAATTTCTAGCAAGAATTTAAGCTATTATTTATATATTAAAAAAAGGAAAACAAAAGGTGATATCATTATTAATTTTGGAGGGAGATTTATTAATGAGACGTAGTCATGTGTCTCATGCTGACATCTGAGTTTTGTTACAACCGTAGATATTATTCGTAGTCTCATTCTATAAGATCAACTTATATTGTTTTGTTTGGCTTGAATCATCTTGCATATAATGACAAATTTAGAATTGGGAAATTCCCTTTGGTATGCACAAGTTTTTGCGAAATCCCTTTAGTAGGCACCAGATTTATTTTAATCCCTTTGGTAGGCACTAGTTTTGGTAGGTGTCTCAACRGTAAGTAAAATAAGGAATATTCCGTTAAAACCTCCACCTCCACCCTTACCCCATTGTACTCCTCCTCTGCCACCACAACCAACTGTCGTCCGTCAAACCTCCACCCCCACCCCACTCTACTCCTCCGATCCACCACCACAACCAACTGCCGCCCCACAAAACTACACCCCCAGCCAACTGCCACCCCTCAAACCTCCTACGACCCACGACCCTATCTCCCTCTAGCACGACCCACAACCCAATCGAAAACTACCCATGACCCCCACCCAGTCAGCACCAATCTCGACCGACTTGAAATTGACCCCCACCCCACTCGAAAACCATCAAAATCGACCCCCCACCAATCTTAATCGGGTCCTCATCACTTAAAAACCATTTAATTGCAACCACAACAAAATTCCACCCTTCAATTGCAACCAAAATCAAAAATCAAAAATCCTAGATTCTTCCTCCTAGTGGTGTCGTGGTGGCAGCGGCGAGGGTGAGAGAAGCAACGGTGGGGGAGAGCGGTTTGGTGGTTGAGTGCGACAAGGATGGCAGCGTTAAGTGGCGACAGTTGGGGTTGGTGGTGGTTGTGAGGGGCGACAATTGGGGTTTTAACGGCCAAAACATGATTTTACTTATGGTTGAAACACCTCATAAAAAATCGTGCCTACCAAAGGGATTTAGAAAAAAAACTCGTACCTACTAAAGGGATTTTGCGAACACTGGTGTCTATCAAAGGGAATTTCCCTTTAGAAATTTAAGGATAAGGATTTTTTATGAGAAAATTAATATAGAAAAGCCAAACGAAACTTACAATGAAATTCCAAAAAAAACTAATTGGCAAATACAAATATACCAATGCAAGAAATGAAATATATCATACGATTGATCCAAATCTTGATCAACAAAAGCATTAAAGAAAATCTTCATCTGAAACAATACCTTCTGTGAATTCGTGCGAATTCGACATAGCAATAGATGTAAAATTACTTGAATGACAATACTTGCAGAGGCAATTAACTTTCCCCAAAAAATTGATTTGAGCAGTCGGGTGTTCACTACGAATGAAACCTAGAACACAATACCCATGAAAACAAAATCCATAGACAAGTTGATCAGCTTAAATAAGACATGTTACGCATCACCCCTATTTCGGCATAGGAGAAAATAAAGGAGACTACAGATCAATAAAAGTCCTAAGATTAATTTTTTTTCCTCAAGTAAAGTAAGAATTTGTGAATAGAACTTTACTAGCTCCATTGGATTGGACCTAGTTCCATTGAATTGGATCTAGTTTCATTGAATTGGATCTAGTTCCATTTTCATAGTAACTAATTCCATTGAATTGGCCCTAGTTCCATTGTATTGGACTTAGTTACTAGTTAATTTTATATTGAACTTTCTTCCATTCTCATGCTCCTTTAACAAATCAAACTAATAACAAACTAATGCTACTTGATTGATATGCATTACTCGTGACTTGCTTCCTTGTTTGTCTGAAATGATTCTTTCAAAATATAGGGTAAAAAAATATTAAATTAAATCTATCTATTATCCCATATTTATCGAAAAAAATATTAAATTAAATAAAAACACAAACAATACGATACAAGGAGTAACAATTATATCATGTCTTATTATTAAAAAAAAATAGATAACAACTAACTACTCATATCCTAAAAATTATATGAGCAATTAAAATGATTTATTTAAAGAACAATAATAAATATCATATCTTACTATTAATACAAGATTAAATAAATTAAAAACTACAAGAACAACTACTCCGTATATCCTAAAAGCTATATCAACAATTTAAAAAGTACTTATAAAAAACTTTCTCACCCCGTGTAATTAACTTTAAATATAAAAGATATCTAAACTTTGTTTAGTTGCATGTTTCTAAGTTGTACGATAATATTCACCCTAGTGACGCTTGTTAGAATATGTATGTTGAGGTGTTGTTTATTATTCAACACTAGTTTTCATGCCTGACGATGCGCGACTTGTTGTTGTCTTCAATGTTTCGGTTTATAAAGCTTTATTAGCTAGTGTGGCTCTTTTTGTTTCTCTATTTGTGTTCTATACATTGTTTTGTGGTTCATTTTCTTATTAGTTTAGTGATTTACTATAAGTCTAATTTTACGCATGATTTTAGACCACAAATTAAATTCATAACACATATCATTATTGAAGTGTACCAAAACATTTAAATTTGCTCTATTGAATTGACCATTAATTAACTCTCCATATCAACAAACAAAACAATAACTTTGAGGCACAGCTGGTTCATAGGTTAAAAGTTCAACTTCATCATACACATTAGATAAAATGTCTTATGATTAAATAATCCTCAAAAGAGGAGTGAGTAATACGTTAATTATAGTGCAWGCCGCTTAATACTTCTTTAAAGTAATATCTAAGTTGCCTAAGGACCTTATCGTCCTCTCTAATTTTGCTCGGGTACTTTAAATACATAAATCCATGATGATTTTGCCATTATTAGCCTCCCATATAATAATTTTCACATAACAAATAGTCTAAAATTATAATAGGTTTTGACATACAACAATCCTAGCATAATATAGCCGCATAATCACAAAATTTCCACCTTACAATCACAATTTTTCACATATGGTGGACGTGCCATATTAGGCTAAAGTAGTAGGTGGGGAAACATGTTATAATAAGTTTTGCTTAATTTTGTTTGAAGATTCTTTTATTCTAATGGTTCCTTTTTTTATAACATAATTTTTTTTAAAAAAAATATGGGTTAAGAGAGAACAAAGCAAGAGAATTAACACACAACGTAAATAATCCTAGATACCAAAAAAGTAGAATAAACAATAAACAATATAGAAATGCAAATTTGGTGTGAAATTACTTTTGTAGTGCCATTCAATTACAAAACTAAAATATGGGAAATTTCTGCCTAAAGATTGGATAAAGTTGTAAAGATTCTACTTTTGGTGTTCAACGATTCTAATTTTCTAATGATTTCCAAACTATAAACTGATATGAGTTGTATTTATTCTACTTTTCAAGTGTCATTTTGAATTCAAGACACTAATAAATAATACAAGGGTTTTTCCATATTATACCCCTCTAACTTTTCGTTTTCTACAATATACCTCCAATGTATTTTCTTCTTTACTGTACCCCTCAAATTTTAAACCCTTCCATACTATAACCTTTATGGTTAATATTAACCAAACATGGTTAAATAAATTATATATTTTAAAAAAACTGATTTTWWAAAAAAAAAAAAACCCCCCACCACCCCTTCAACCACACCACTAACCACTCGCCACCACCAGAGTGCACTACACCAAACCACGAAACAACCACCACACCACAAATCACGAGCCAACCACCACAGCACGAGCCACGAACCAACCTTCAATTCCTCCCATTTGACCGCCCCCCAATCGCGAACCACCACCCTTCGAACTCCCTCCCCTTCGAGCTGCACCCTAATGCYAACTACCACCCTTTGAACCACCTCGCCAGCCACTCGCACACACAATTCGACCCAGCCACACACCCAATTCGCACCCACTTCCCCTAATTTTGATTTCCCCCAAACCCAAAAATTAGGGTTTCGAATTTTCAAATTAGGGTTTCGATTTGGGGTTTTTTTTTATTAGGTGGCAGTTTTAATTTGGGGGGATTCGATTGGATGGGGGTTTTGATTCGTGGGGGGTTCGCGGTGGGTGGGGGTTTCGATTTGGGGGGTTCGCGGTGGTTGGGGGTTTTGATTTGGGAGGGACGTGTGTTGCGAGGTTGTTAGTGAGGGAGGGAGGCGCAAAGGTGCGACGGCGGTGAGGTGTTGAAGGTGATGGGAGTGGCGTGGTGTGGTCAGTGCGTGGGTTTGACATTGGAGGGTGTTGTGGTGGTGGCTGGGTTGGTGGTTGGGTTCCTATGATGGGTGGTTTGGGTAGGTGGGTCAGTTTTATTTGGGAAATAAAACCATGATTAAGCTAAATTTTAAGTTTTGGTTATTTTATAGAAGGGTACTCAAATTAAGGGGTACAATAGAGAAGAAAAAAACATTGAGGGTATATTGTTGAAAACGAAAAGTTAGAGGGGTATAATATAGAAAACATATAATACAATTACTGTACAAATGCTTAAAAAATATTATTTAAAAAGTCGGATTCATAACATTTTAAATAGAAAGAGAAAGAAGGGGGTTAAGAGAGGAATATCAAGAGATTTTTAATGAGAATACGAAGAGTAAGAGACACATCCAAATAAAATCAAATGTTTGGGAGATGAAACGAAATAGAATTGAGGATTAAAACGACTATATACGTGGAAGTTACCATATAATCGCACTTAAGAGTCTCTTCACATTGATTGGGTATGGAAGTTTCTTGTCATTCATTCCATGCACGACAATTAAAAAGCATGAGAGTCTCTTCATATTCATTTCATGCATGACTTAATATTACTCAATAATCATAGCCATTTGTCAACAAATTAAAAGGTTATAAAATCAAAAAAGGTTAAATAAGAGATTGACACATGGGATTTATAGGAATATGGGATTATAAGACACCATTATTGTTGAGGATGAATATATCCTTTCCCATTTTCTCTCTCCTTTTCTACACTTGCACATCATTTTCTTTTTCCTCCACATCACTTCCCACTATCTCCATCCTTTTACTTATCCTTTCCCTCAAAATTTCCCAACGTCCATGAGTATCCTTTCCCACTTTCTCTCTCCTACTTACATATACCCCACCATTTATTCCCTTTTCAAATTACATATATTTATTAATATACCTAATTATTATTATTGTTGTAAATGTTGTTAATAATAATTAATAATATATCATTCTATTAATTAGACACATTAATTAAACGAGACGAATTCAAAAACATAAAATTCATTGATTAACAACATGAAATACAATGATTAAACGGCACGAATAAAAAAAATGAGTTACGTTGATTAAAATAACACGCAAAGAAAATAACAAACATAACTTTAAAAATTATTGAAATGTTTAATTTTCTTCCGACCTCTTAGAATGTGCCAATAAATGCTCGATCAAGTCGTTCTTCAAAGCCATATGGACATTTCTATCACCAAAAGATTGTTGATAGGATTGGGAATTTTGAGGAAAATTCGGTTGCATTGGTGGAATATTATTAAAATTTGTTGGTCTTGGTTGACTACTACACCATTGAAAAAATGCAGCTTGAATTTGAGGATTATTCAACAGATTAAGGTCAACAGGAGGATTAGATTGGTTAAATTGAAAGTTTGAATTGTTAGGAAAATTTGGGTTACGACCGTAATTAGAATTATTGCGATCCATATTGAAGACTCTAAGAAAATGGAAGTGAAATAGAGAAAAATAAACTTGAAAATATGGAGATTAGAATAATCTTGTGTTTAAGAGTATTGTACAAGTGAAACTGAAAATTTGTGAAAATATAGCAAATTTATACTCATTTTATAGAGAAATTTTTTTTATGACCGTTGGTGTTTTTGGATTTCAAAAATAAGTTACTGTTTGCAAATTATAGCCGTTATAATATTTTGGAGCAAAAAAAATCATAGCCAATAACATACTGCCACTTGTCGGAATGATGTATAACCTAAACTTGAAAAAAAGGAGAAGTAGCCGTTGGAGTGCAGTAGGCGTGAGTTTTGATATATTTTAATCTGTATTTTTACACAATAGACGAGGATTACTTCTTTTAGCTGAAAGGAAATGGTAACTAAAAGGATTCTCCATTGCTGTAATTTTTTTTATTGTAATTTATTTTTATTTGTTTTAAGGATTTTTCTATTATATCTTACTACAAATACAAGATTAGATAAATTAAAAGCTACAAGAAAAACTATTCTGTTTATCCTAAAAGCTAAAAAAGAATTTAATGCAGTCGTGCATCGCATGAGAAATATTAGAAAAAAATAATTTAAATATTGTACTTCGAACTTGGTATTAAAAATCAACATATACTAACATTTATATAATTTGTAGATATATCTGAAAAGTAAAATATAAATTGTTTTTATATAATGTTAATCTATTAAAAAAGTAATATGCAATGTTTGAATAAAATAAATACTTATGAATTAATTTTGTCGAGTTTTTAAAGTATAAAAAAATATTTTGGAAATTCCACGTCGTACCACTAAATTTTTGTTTAGAATATTTCATACCATTATTAAGTTTTTAATCCATGTTATACCACTATTTTCATACACTAATCTAAACCGTAAACCTAATGTTAAGTGCTATTAGTTCTCTGTTAGTGTTGTTAATAAAAAAAACCTTTTGTATTCATTTAATGTTGCTTGCTTGTTTAGATTAATGTATGAAAATAGTCGTATAACATGGATTAATAACTTAATAATGGCACGAAGTGGATTGGACAAAACCTCAGTGGTACGGCGTGGAATTTTCCAAAATGTTTGAAGTGTCCATATTAATTATGTTCTAATTAATTAATTCTAATTAAATACTAATTTATCATTTTATTGATTACGAATCGTGTAGAAAAAGAGAGACATAAGTTACTCTATATTGTTGTTCTTGTTGTCTAAAATGAACTTAACTAAATTGAATATTTTATGAGATATAGGGGTATTAGCTTAAGAATTGAACTGAACTAAAATAAGCTGAAGTAACATGCCATTAAATGTGGCAATTTTGGTTTAGCTCCAAWTGATATTTACGTTTTTCCCCCACTTGCTCCAAATATTACCTCTGCCATTACTCCATTACTTTCCTTTTTTTCGTTGTTTTGTACTCACATTCACCTATTGCTCTTCCACCTACTGCTCTCCTTCTTCATTTCCTCTCTTTTTTTCCATTTGTTTCTCCACCTAACCGGCTCTTCTTCCTTCTTTCCCTTTTCTTTTTCATTTTCTGTCGTTTCATTGATACTTGCTACCTAGAGTGCTTTTGAGTTTCGATGTCTATACTACGACCCGTGGACTCCCAAATCGGATTTTTGTCCATGGGTGGGTGGTTGTTGGATTTAGTGATGGGAATGTTTCTAGAATTGTAGTAAGAGGTTTACTCGATCTGGTTACTTTACTTTCGAATTTGTTATTTTTACTAAAATTGATTTGATTTTGGGTTTTTTGTCTACAGATGGAATTATCAATAGCGTTATCGAAGTATCGAATCGATTCGAAAAAAATTGAAAAGCGTCGAACTAGGGTTATGGTTTTGTTCAGCAATTTTAGTGGCATTTTTCGTTCACTTTCTCTCTCCTCCTTTGATAGTCAATTATGGCTTCCAACTCTCGCAACCCTAGCTCCCTCGCTTTCTCTCTCCAAATCTCCAAAGGTATTTCAAATTCCCCCTCCCCCTTTTTCTTTTTTCCCTAGTGTTATGTTGAGTTTACCATTAGGTTGCGGTGTTCGAATTAGGGTTGGCTTGTTCGAATTAGTGGTGTTCGAACAAGGTTGTATGGAGATTTTGATTTGATTCATCTTAATGAGAAATTGAATGTCAGTTTCTTAGTTGCTAAATGCAAGTATATGAGACTTAAACATGTTGATGGTAATTTAATTAATGAATCTGTCAATTTTTGTAATTTTGAGTTTTGATTTGTGCGAATGGTAGGGTTTCATGTTCTAAGGTTTTCGAAATTCAAGTGCAGGTTGAATTTTGATGATTGGTCTTATTCTCGAACGTGTAAATTGCTTGAATATGAGAATGGGTAGGAATCAAATTCTTGCAATTGCTCTTGCTCTTCAGGCTTTTCTTTACAATAACCCTAGTTTACCTTCTTTTTACTTGTATTTTGATTCTACGGAGTGGCGGTTAGGGATTACTAGAATGATATGTTTTGCTTTTTTGCTCTAAATTATAATCTTAAATCAATAAACTTTGTTTTTTGAATCTTATTTTGTTGGACATATGGAACAAATTTTCATGAGTTTTCACCATATGTTTAATGCTCAGTTGTTTACAAGCTGTTTTACAAGAGTTAAATTGGTGAAAGTTTCGTTTAATCTACTTGGTTTATATGTTTAATCTTAATGGACACAACCTGTTTGATAAATTATTTAGCTAAATCTCTTAACCATGGTTACAAAAATTATAGGCCAAAAATACCCTTCTCCTACCCCTCACATATACTAATCAGTACTCACTAGGGCTGAGCAGCGGTCCAGTCTGGACTTGAATTTGGACCGGATCGGACCAGACCGCCAATTTCAATCCAGGTCCAGGTCCATAAAAATTTAGGATTCCGGTCTTCTGATCCAGTCCGGTCTAAAACCGGAATTTTTCGGTCCAGACTGATAGACCGGAATCTTTATATACATATAGTATTTTTTTGAGCAAATGTTAGTAAAGTTGAATCACTTTATTCACTTTGTGTTACACTCTTACTGACTTCAACTCTCTTTGTAAAACAGAGACTTCACCGCTCACTTCATTCACTTCCAAAATCCAAAAGACCAAAACCGTAAAAATCCCCACTCACTCACATCTGTCTACTCTACCTCTCCTCTGCAGCTCCTCCACCTCCACTACTCTTTTACGCTCCACCGTCGCCATCTYGCAGCAACAACCAACAGCATCGCAACCATAGTGCAGCGGCACAAGTCAAGCTTTGCAGCAGTGCCATGCCGCCGCCACCACCGTCGTACCTTTGTTACTGTATCTCTCACTCCGTAACTCTGAAGATGTATAGTAGATTTYAAGTTTTTTTACATTTAATTATTTAATTTCAATTTGACTACATTTGAAATTGTTATTTTGAATCTATAATTTTGTGAATGTGTAATTTTTATTGTTATAAAACTAATTATGTGTTATAATTGTTCTAAAATTTCTCTGTAATTGTTTATTTTTAATTGATTTTTTTCAAATAAAATAGAAAAAAAGTTAAAAAGGAAAAAAACAGGTCCAACAGGTCCGATCCAGGTCTAGACCAGAATTAATTTAGGCCTGATTCAGGTCCCAGTTTTTTTGAGATTCCGGTCTTCCGGTCCAGCCGATTCTGGACCGATGCTCAGCCCTAGTACTCACCCATTTCTCAATTAGAGATTCTTCTATTGATTGTGGTGGCAATATTATGTTTTACCATTTACTAAGAAACACTCGTTGCTTGTTTTGATTACTTCCCTATTTCTTAATTTTGTTTGCTTTTCTTTCTTAGGGTTAAAATTCTAGTTTGTTGGAATTATTTCTAGGTTTTAAGGTTTTGTGTGACACATTCATGATAAACCACAGTCATCCTCCCTCCATCACTAGCGGTAGCAACAACCCACTCCCACCACCACTAAACCAACGCCAAACACCCCCCCCACCCCGCGCTCCACTAGCACCTTAATTCAAACCCTATTGCCACCACCATTCGAGTTCGTGCATTCGAATTCAAGTTCATGGGATCGATTTCGTGAATTTGTGGTTCGTTTTCGTCAGTTGGGATTTCAAATTGTTGGGTTGCGTTTGTGAGGGTTGTGAGACCACTAGCACTAGTGATAAAAAAAACTCTTCATTACTCTCTCTCCTACTTTCTCTCTCTTCCCACTCAATTTTTTCTCATATTCAACTTTTTCACTACACCAATGCTAAAAAAAATCGCCAACACTCTCTTTCCTACTATTCCCGATAGCCCACCACAATACACATTATCTTTTTATATTTTCACCCAACATTACGTTTAATATTTATAATTTATGAAATTATTATTTATAATTAATTAACTTATCACTTTTAAATATTTTTAAATTTCAAAATTAATATTATCAATGACTTGAAGGAAGCACTTACTAGAGAAAATTAAAGTTTTTGAAGTGGAATTTTGAGATTAATAAGAGATTTATATGATTTTTGAAATTTTTGAAGTGTGTAAAAATATATCAAAATGGATGTCTATTTATAGAGGAAAAAAATAAAGTCGTTGGTAAATTTTTATTTATTTTTGTTTTTTTTATGTCGAAATAACCATTAAAATATTGTAGCCATTGAGAAAATAGTGCAAAAATTTGATTGGWTGGTCTGCTGACTAAGCCACATGTCGCATCCTGATTGGGCCGACTYACGTGCCCAGTCAGCGACAATCAATATAATTTCTTTTGCTTTTCCCCTTACCAATGCAAAACGACGCTTTTTGGGAAGGGGAAAGCATACTACTTCCCAAAACTTGTCATTTTGGGAGTGGGAAAGAAAAAAAAATGATTTGCTGCCCAACCATGTGGGCCCTACATACCTTGGCGTTGTTCATTCAGAGTTCTTCTCACGCCTTGCTCAGTTTACATTATGCGCATGAGGAGAATTTTATTAGTGCATTGGTGTGAAGAATATCCTTGCATTCCACTTAACTTTATGGTCATTCAGAGTTCTTCTCATGCCTTGCTCAGTTATATTTGAGCGCTGATGTGGTGCGAAAAAGGGTGGCACATATAGGTTGTGATGGTGGTGCAGTGTGTCGTGGGGCCTCGTTGTGTAGTACTCTTCTTTATTTTTTTCCGAAAARAGGTGGAGACACCAGAGAGGGCTGGTGGTAGCTGCGCTCATGGTGACGATAGGGGTGTGTTGCAGTTCAGAAAAGTAAGGGAGGGGAGTTGGGCTTCTGAAGAAGATGAATGGATGTCGTAGTGTAAACGGAAGAGGAGAGAGAAAGTTAAGAAAAAAAGCAAATTAAAAAAATAAAAATAAACAAAAAAAGACCTTAACCAAAGAACTAACTCAAGTTAGTCCATTAGGGGGAATTAGTGCAAATTGGTTATGTCTAATTACTAACTAGTTTTTGACCCGTGCAATGTACGGGCGACATTTTTAGTTAAACTTTATGTTTTGCATAATTATAAAGTATTGAATATGATGACATGAAAAGTGGGAATGATAAAATATGAGATGGATAATGAAGAATAAAAAATGTTCTAAAAAAAATGGTCATTTGTCTTTTCACCGAGAATGAAAATAGGTGATATTCATTAGGGGTGTTCACTATTCGGACTCCAATCCAAAATCCAAACCAATCCTGTCCAAATAATAAGCTACGGAGTATTTGGATTGGATTCGGATTCAATATTTTTGAAATTTAGATTTTCGGGTTGGATTCGGACTCAAAATTTTGAGTCCAAATAGTCCGAATTACTTATAAATCTATATATAATTTTAAAAAATATTATTAATAAATATTAATATAAAATATGATAAACCTTAATAATTAATTCTAGTGTAGATTACTTTAGCTTTTTTTTTGTTGAAAAAAATGGAGATTTTGCTTTCTTATGTTTTTATGATGATTATGACATATTTAAAACTTAAAGAGAACATCACGAGTGGGTATAAAAACAATATCATACAATTAAAGACAATAATAGATAATTTTTTAATAAAAATATTAATACTCCGTATGTCATTTGCTAATCAAATGGAGTCTTAACCCTAAGAGCATCCTCATTGAAGAGGATTTTGCATCCTCTTAAGTTTCTCTCTCCTTGAAGAGGAGGTCCTCTTCAATGGTGAGATGTGTATGAGGATCCTCACACAAGAGGATTGACCTATCTACTTCCTCTACCTGTCAAGGATTGCTCACATTGGCCTAAATGCCAAAGAGGAAGACTAAAACGCCTAATATTGTTGATGAAACGACAATGTTTCTATGTAAAAGCATCTTTTTGTTTTTTTATTTGTTATAGTTAGTGGTGGGACCTAGTTGGGAATCTTTTGGAGACTTTTATTTGTGTGTGTTGTTGCTCCATACACACACRCAACTTTTCATTTATTGATTAATTTGTTAAAGATAACAAACTTTGATATCAACGATAATWTACCAACGACTATATTAACGTTAAAATATTTAGTACAATTCTAGTGTTAATTGATTCCTATAAATATAACTCATATGAACAATAATCTCACACAATCAGATTGCACTATTTTCTACCTCCTCTTCCTCTAAAAAAAAGTTTCATAATGGATGGCAATAACCCAAACTCCCAACATAATTCATATATAAATCAGTTTGATCCAAGTCTACTAAATGATCCACAATTTCAAATGGCTTTACAATATATTAATAGCCGAACAAGGTCAAATCCAGTTCAATCAACGCCACAATTACCCAACCCTTCAATTTCAACACAATATGAACCCTACAATCTCGATTTGCAATAATATGCCAACCAGCGCTAGCATGGAATGTAGATCTGCTATGGAAAATCATGATGGCTTGTATTATCATGCACAATAAGATAGTGGAAGATGAGCAGGAGAGTTATGAGAATTATCAAGACCCAATCCAGTTTGCCGAAGATCAACCTGAAAATATTTGTGCTTCATCCAGTATGGCTCTTGTCAAGTTGTTTGTCATCACAAGTACAAGTGGCCGATATGAGGGCAGAAACCTCGAAATTTTTTTCACTAGAAGGGATGAACTCCAAGATAGGCATATGCATATGTCTTTGAAGAATGATTTGGTTGAACACGTGTGGAACAAATTTCGAAGATCAACAGCCCCAACATAAAGTTAGCATTCTCTACATCATGAGTGTTGTTTATGTTTTAATATTTGAAATTTGGTTTAATGCTTTTTAATTACATGCCTTTTTTTATTTTAGATATCGAATTGTACTGCACCAATGTTGTTTGTAATTTCAGTGATTATCAATTTTCATTTTCAAGTGTAATATTAGATGTATTAATGTTCGTAACATTTTCACAAATCCCTAATCTACGTAGTAATTATTAATAATCTCGGCTCCCCTCCAACTTCCTGTAGATCACTTGTCRTTTTTTGTTGCTTGTAACGCTTATCACGTTTTGGTGTTTTTATAATAATAATAATAAACACATGAAATATGCTTAAATTACTGATAATAAGCATTATAATTAGAATTATATTATTAATAAATAAAAAGTATTATTAATAGAATATGTGGTGAAATATATCTAAAATAAGAAAGAGGAAGTAGAAAAGGATACTCTTTATTGTGGAGAAATGAAGAGGATAGTTAAGAGGAAGAGGAAGAGGAAGAGTGAGTGGAAAATGAGGTGGGGAAAGAGAAAAATAGGTGTCAAAAGGTAGTGAGGTGAGAGAAAAGCTAAGAGGAAGAGGAGCAACTCTTCAAGTTTGCATATTTTGTCCATGAATCCCTTTTAACTCAAATTTTAAGTCAATTATTGGACCTTTTTCGCATGTCAAACGGACAAACATATCTTTTCTTAATGTATTGGAAAATTTGCTGAAAACTACCCATTTTGTTCAAAACTTTAGAAATAACTACCCACTATTTTTTTTATTAAAAATAACTACCCACTTTTTGCAAAACCTTTAGATTTCCCTACCCACCTTAATTTTTCGACAAAAAGAAACCACTTCCGACGTGTGGGTTCCACCTATTCTTCATTTCCCTCCGAAATCTCCCCTATTTTATGAAATTAACATTTTACCCTCTAATTAAATCAATTAATATCTTCCCTTTATTAACCCACCCACGACATTGTCACTCCTCCTCACTCCCTTTACTACCTTTTTATTCAATGGCTACAAAGTCAGCTTCATTCTCACTTCAATACCCACAAAAAAAACCAATTCTTTAACCAAAAAAACCTGAAATCTATAAATCATTATCATTACATTCCAATACAGTATTGTAGACACCCAAATGTGTCTCCCCAAATGAGTAATCGATGATGAAACATACCACGTTTCGTGATCAATTTAATTTTGAAAAGACGCAGTTGAACTCGTAAAAAGCTCGATATAAGTGAAGTAATGCTCGAAATCACGTGTCAAGGGTCAAATAAGAGGCAAAAAGTATTTTATTTTATTTCTTTTATTTATTTTCTATTTTTAGAATTTTCTATTTAGTTTTAGGATTTTTTAAAATAATTTATATTGGTGATCTTCATAGTTTCCACTTTTCATTGCATTCTTCTCATTTTTCTGAGTTCACTAATATTTTTAGATTATTTTTTCGATTTTTCTATAATTTTCTATGAATTTTACAATATTTACAAAAATCAAAATACGCAAAAAAATACATAAAAAAATCATAAAATACTTTAAAAATACCAAAAAATACATGGAATGTTCTAGAACCCCCTAGAACCGTATTTTCTTGCAAAAGGGGGTGTCGATAGGTTCATTCAATCCGAGAAGAATCCGAGAAGAATCGGAATATTTTCAAAGAAGGTAGGGAATAATTGAGCGTATATACGCTCCTGCAAGCGTATATACGCTCCTGCCAYCGTWTA
>SNQN01001198.1:60958-71560 GCA_008642245.1 Bassia scoparia | reverse complement strand
TKTACGTTCGTTTTGAGCGTATATACGCTCGTTTTTGTTTTTTCGTGCCTATAAATACCCTCCTTTGCCTCATTCTCGGGGGAACCTTTCACACATTACGAAGCTCCTTATACGTGCTTATTCTCCTTCACTCTCACTCATACACTTTTTTCACCACAAATACATACAAAATACGAGTTCTTGCGTTCTTTTCAAATCATATTGACGAGCAAAATCAAGGTATAACTCCGAGGTTACTCACCCAAAACCTTCATTTCGCATTCTTTTAACTTGATTAATAATTGTTACGAGTTCTAATTCAATTAATAAAATGTAGAAACCCACTTTTAAATTGTTTTCATGTAAATACGTAGGACTATTAACCACTTATTCGTTGTTGTCATCTTTAAATTCATCTTTGTTTTTAATCTTGTTATTATCATTATTAACTGTATTATTTGTTTTTATTATTGTTATTATTGCTATCGTCCATACTAACATATTTGTTTGCATTGTTAAGCAATTCAAGGTGAAGTCTTAATAATCTAACATTTGTTATATCCATTGCCTTAATAGCGATTCAAGGTGGGATGTGTGTGTTAATATATATATATATATATATATATATATATTATATAATATATATATATTATATATATATTATATATATATTATGTTTATTATTATCTTGTATATATTTTTAATCATCTTTGATATTTGTTTAAATAAGACCGAAATTTAATTGCTTGTCACATTAAAGTCAGATAATTATGGACAATCGGTTTTCTAGGCTCCTTGTTAATATTGACTAACAACAAAATGATCGCCTTATCCATTTTAGAAGTCATTATTTGTATAATAGTAACCCACCTAGTAACCTTTAGGATTAGTGCGCTAATAAGGCTTGAAATTGCTAAGACATGTGTATCCAATAATCATGATGAATGGAATTACAATGAGACCGAGTAGAGGCCGCTACATGCGGGCGGATTGGGTCAAAGATTCAATCCGTACCATGTCRCCGAACCCACGAGCTAATTACTGGATCGGACCGTGGGGTCTTTGTTTTGGCACCAACGTTTCGGGCGTCAGTGATTAACCTTTATAGGCACGGTGGCGATCCCCTTACTCGACAACACTCCCCCAACGCACTCACGTGCGGGTTCTGTGGCTCAAGCCTACAACACAACTACACATCGATGTAGGCCCAAGCCCCCCCGCGGGGGCCCACGATCTACAAGTACAAATTAATTAAGAAATAAAGAAAATTAAAAAAAAAAGGTGATTAGTTTAACCGCAAATGAAGACCTGAGAAGGAAGGCGCAAAGCTTTAGACTTAAAAGCCCACATTGAATCAAGAACTTCAAACAGGGTAAGAATGGCAATGAGATTGGCTGATTAAGTCATGACAACTTGGGATTTAATTGTTAGTTATTTTTGTGGATGTTGTTTGTTTGTTTGTTTGTTTCTGTTTTGAAGCTGAGTTCATAGTTCTATTTAATTCAAAAATGGAGGAAGAAGATGGTGYGAAGAAGGTGAAGAGAAGGAGAATGAGGAAGAAGAAAAGTAGAGGAGAGAGAATTGAAGGATGAAGTTTGGTACGAGTTTGAGGGATGTTCTGTATTGTCCGAAACTTTGTGGTGGCGCTAATGGAGATAAGACAGCTTGGTGGTGGCGTAAATGGAGTTATGGAGCACGGAGGAGAGAGAAAGGAAAGAGAGTGAAAGAGGAAGTCAGAAGAGTGAAGAAATGGGTGGGAGATGATTGACACAATTGGTTGGGGTGATTAATGATGTAGATTAATCGAGGAGTATATGGGTAATTTCATAGGGTATTGTAATTCGGGCTGAGCACAGGTCCGGTCTACAACTGAAATTGGATCGGACCGTCAATTCCGGTCCAGGTCTAAGTCCAAGAAAATATGAGATTTCGGTTTTTCGGCCCGGTCTGGTCCAAAATCGGAATTTTCCGGTCCGCACCGAAAGACCGAAATTTTTATAAAGTACTATTTTTTAAAATCTAAGTCACATTGTTATTTTAGATTGTTAGAATGCATGTTATGTATGCATTTATATGTTCTAAGATTAAGCTCTAAACTAAGTCAAGTCCAGCAGGTCCAACAGGTCCAGCAGGTCCAGCAGGTCCATAAGTGCTTTTGTTGAATTTTTCAATTGAAAATAGGGAAAYAAAATTGAAAACAGGTCCAACAGGTTCGGTCCAGGTCTGGACTTGAAAATTCAGGTTCGGTTCAAGTCCGGACCGYAATTGATTCAGGTCCTGTCCAGGTCCGAAAAAATTTTGGATTCCGGGTTTCCGGTCCTGAACCGGTGCTCACCCTTAATTGTAATTTTTGGCTGGGAAACATAACAAATGTGGGGCTCATTACTCGGAAAACTAGGTTTTCTTGCCGGAGAACCAAATGGGGTAGTGTTTTACAAAAGTTTGCTGGGTAGTTATTTTTAATAAAAAAAATAGTGGGTAGTTATTTCTAAAGTTTTGAATACAATGAGTAGTTTACAACAAATTTTCCTAATGTATTCCTCCATCTTTTTTACTCGCATCAATTTTTTCCTTAAGAATTTACAAATTATCGACTTCATTTCTTACTCGCATGAAAAATAGTTTTATTGCAAAATTGAAGTGCGGGGACCACCCCACCCCACCCCACATGATTGATGTATCATGTATGACTCCATGTAAAAGAAGCTTGAAACATTTGGAAAATGACTTAAAAAATCAAATTATCTGCCAAATTTACCCTACCACCTCCACAACAAGCCCACAAGGCCACAACACTACAAGTCTACAACAAAAACAATGAAACTGATACTGCTCCACTCTACTTAAAACTTCTGGATTTTCTCTGTTACTCATTCTCTTCTACATTTCCCGCCATTGTTGAAGCTCTATTCATCTTTTTTCAAGAAATTCCCATTCATTTTTCATGGATTCCGAGACTAACCCTCCCAAATCCATCAAAACAAGGTTTATATATCTACATCTCTCTTATTCTTTTGCAAACTCTACTTTGGTGTTGCCCTTTTATTATTTCTAGAATTCTTTCTAAGCTTTGATTTCCGACATTCTTTCCTGCGATTTCTGAAGTGGGTTTCGTTGTTTTGTTGTAAATTTGCTCCCCCTTTTTTTTTTTGTAAAAGACTTGCCTTTTTAGTTTCCTGCTCAGAATTGGGAATTTTGTGGTGGTGAGATATAATTTATTTAACTTATGATACTAAATTTTGAATTCAACTTGCTAATTTATGTTTGCTTGGAAATTGATTCTTTTATTTAGCTCGGATTTGCTGAAATTACAACAGTGTTTGATAATTAATTCTTTGAAATTTCTGAGATACGAATTGCATATTTCATGTAACATATTTTTGTCAGGTTATTCTAAATTTCTAACTGACTAGAGTATTAAGGTTCAGTATGTGTTCATTTTACATGACCAGTTGTACACTGTAAAGGGGTATGGATAATATAGTGATGGGAATCATAACTCTTGGAAATTGCCTAAGGACAAAAGCTGCTTTTGTTGTAATCGGTTAAGTAGACGAGAAGTGTCCTATGCAATATTGTTGGAAGTGAGACTAAGTGTCTTTGATTTTGATGTTTGTATCTAGTCTCCGATTGATAGGGTGCAAAACAATTTTTAGGAATACTATTTTCCACTATTTTCAATTTTACATCCATTTGTTTGAAAAGGAGTGTAACACCATGTTATCTCGAGAGTATAATAGCTCTCCTCAATCAATTAATCAAAGCCTTAAACATATATGGTCATAAGTGGGGTAAGCTACATGAACCAAAATGATTATTCTGCGTAGTTATGCACACATATTTTCCTCCTCCATCCCCTATGATCTAGAACATCATTCTAGTGCAAATGCATTTGCTTCCTATCTTTTCTCAATCCTTTCAAGTTTCAACCAAGTCATTTTCAGTCTCTTTTTACCTTGTTTGAGTTCTCCATTCTTCCACTCTTTGTATCGGTGCTTTTGAAAGTCTTCATCTTACATAGTTACATGTCTAAACCAGCTTAGATGGTTTTCCCTTAGTTTGTTTGCAATGTCTACCACACCAACTTTTCTGGCAATAGCTTCAGTTTGTATTCTATCGCTTAGATTGTTCCCTTAGATTGTTCCCACACCAAATTTTATGTCGACAGCTTCATTTTTTCTCTCTCGCAAAGCAATCTAAAATAATTTTGGAAAAGTTCACATAAGTAAAAATAAGGCGAATAAAACATACCAGTAATATTAAAATTGAGGTGAAGGGCTTATGTGGATTTGTCTATTAGTTGCAGTGAATGACCATATTTCATAATGGTTTTGGGGCTTGAAGGGGACTGAACTAAAGGTGACAATTTGGTTACATTTCATCATGGTGATTAGGCTCGTGGGTAAAGTTTTGTCAAGCCTATAATTGTAAACTTATGATGGCTCTGTGAAAGTCTGGCATTTTGGGCGGAACAATAGAGTAGAAATTGATGATATGTAACCATGAAAATGGTTGGAGAAATGATTGTAAATCGATGCAATGTTATAAGCAAAGGAATTTCAATTACAGACCTTAGAGTAGTTCGTCACAATTCTTAAAGCTCCAATATCAGCCCAGCTTCAATCCTATTGATCTGAAACTTTTTCAGAAGCTTCATAAGAAAATTTTGAACAGTGTTAGCTATTGAAAAGAGAGCCAGGGGCAGTGTGTGTGTGTGTGTGTGCGTGCGTGCCTGCATGCGCGTGTGTGTTGTTGGGGTGTGACTTGATGTGGGCAATAGAAGAGACTTTGTGCGTGCCATGCTTTTGTGTAGCACTTTGATCTGTGACATCAACTCTTGAAGTACCTGTTTTGGTATATCTTTAATTGAATGCATTGACGTGCGTTGCTAATTTTAGATGATATCAGCATACTAAGTGATATAAAACGGGTGAAGTTTTGATATTGTGATTAATTAGTTCAAAACTAGCTTTTGGGCCGGCTGTTTCATGGATAACAATATTGATGTTAAATGTGAGTTTTCTGACTGGATTTTATTTCCCTATTGCCATTTATTTATTTTTACTGAGAGGAAAACATACGAGTTTACGTTTATTATTGCACAAGTGCTTAATATGGTGACTAAATTACTTAAGGTCCCTTGTTCGTGACCGTGTATAAATTATTTGAAATGTTTTGTGGTGGATGGACTTTCCTTTTACTAACATACATTTATATGTTTCTCCGATTTTAGTCTTCTCTTTTGTGGTTGCCCTTCATTCATAATCAAGAATGTCATACCTTAGTCAACTGTCAATCACGTTTTTCTGTAGTTTACCATATATATTGTGAAGATTTTCTAATCCAATTTATGATATGATAAACTATGCATCAGATGTTTAAAATGACAAATATCGTTTTTCCTCTTTCAAGCAGGGGATGTTATTATTTGATCTGTTGAATTCCCTGATATGTTTAGGCTGATATGGGTAATCTGTTGCTACTTTATTTAAATATAGGCATAAATGCCCAGCTTGCTTCAAGCAGTATAATAAAAAGGAGCATCTAGTGGAACACATGAAGGTCTCGTACCACTCGGTGCACCAACCTCAATGTGGAATTTGTAAGAAACACTGCAAGTCTTTTGAATCTCTCAGGGAGCATTCAAAAGGTGAGTGTTATATTACATATACTATATTCTATTTGAGTTCTTGTCGTTGTTAATATTTCACTCACTTGTCATTTGATCGCCTGTTCAGGTTTGTTGGCAAAAGACAATTGTAGTAGAAGATTCTATGAGTTGGGATGCGATCTTTGCATGAAAACTTTTGACAGCTCTGCTGTGTTAAGTGAGCATAAATGGACTTGCCAGTTACCCCCACCCACTCGTCTTGTAAGTTTATATATAATTACAAATTTTCTTTGGCTGTTGCCAAAGGAAGACCAGCTTTACATTTGTCACGGTAATTTAACACTTTACCACTGCAGGGAACCATATCATCGTCTTCTATGGCATTGAAAACCTCGTTTTCTGACAATAGTAATGGTAACATTGGCCCAAAGATTTGTGAAGCAGTTGCACTGGACTGTGAAATGGTTGGAGGTGGTAGTGATGGAACTCTAAATTTATGTGGTAGAGTTTGCCTTATTGATGAAAATGAAGACGTAATTTTTCACACTTATGTTCAGCCTCAAATGCCTGTCACTGATTACAGGTAATTTCATATGTTAATTTATCTACATTTCTGGATAGTTTATTAACAGGAATATACTTCTCTTGAAAAAATACTGCAGATCTGACGTGACTGGCTTAAGTGAAGAGCATTTAAAAGATGCAATGCCTCTGATAGAAGTGCAGGAGAAGCTTCTAGAAATCCTATATAATGGAGAGTCCATAGGAATAGCAAGGGTAGATGGTGGAAAGGCTAAACTTCTTGTGGGTCATTCTTTGGAGCATGATTTGGATTGTTTGAATATTACTTATCCTGACCACTTGATCAGGTATACTCACTCTTATAGTCTTGTCTTCTCAAATTATTAAATTTTTGTGTTGGTGTCAAAGAACATGATAACTTGCTGAGTGAATCAAACTTCACGATGGTATCTCTCGTGGAGTGATATATATACTTCGCACATACAATTTTATGTCTGATACCCTTCTCATATATGAAATCAAGGGGCTGATTTTGGGATTTAGTTTTCATGTTAGAGGGTTGTGAAATGTCAAGAGTTTGAGAAACCAGTAGACTAGACTACCAGATAAAAGCTTCACCTTCCATGTGCGTGATCAAGTGGTTATTGCCTTCTCTTGAATCTGCTTTCAATTAAAATTTTGGTGAACTGCTAAGCTTAGAGTCTCTGTTACAAAAAGCCCTTTAAATTTCCCAACTTTTTACTTGAAGAATATTTTGATGAATAGAGCACCCCACAGGCCCACGGCATATCGAGCTTTCCGATATGATCATTGATGACCCTTTTTCAGCTGGCTCTTTTAACCTTCCTGACTAATATGTCTGATGTATGTTCTGATTTTTCTATGATGCAGAGATACTGCCAAATACTATCCACTCATGAAAACAAATATGGTTAGCCACTCACTCAAATATCTGACAAAAATGTACCTTGGGTAAGTTCACCTCTTTACACTTTTATTCTACATCTATATATATTACTGCACCTGGATTATATATTGTGTTGACTGCATGGTCTATTTTATCTTTATTTTGCCTGTTTGAAGTTTATGGCCACTGTGGTTCTTCCACACCCTATGTCTGAAGTTTCCAACTTCAAATTTGTTGACAGAGTTGTTATCCCCACAATCCAAAGACAAACATTACAGGCTAAGAAACCCCATGGTTTTGTTAACTAGATTATTGTAACGATCTTGCTAATGGGCGCCCCGGGGCGTTGGATAAGTACTAAATATATTTCCTAAAATAGTATTAATCTTGGAATGCTCACGTGTCAATCAGTGTAATTAATGCGAAGTATTTAGTGGTGTGTTTGGATTTTAGAAACATTTGAAATTCAACAATTATAGTGTTTGGATGTCTAAGAATTTCAAATGAAGAATTTGCCCAAATTCTACAACTACCAACTAATAACTCATGAATATAAGGATTTCAAATGACAAGGTAAACCATGTCATTTGAAATACTCAAATTCCATAATTCAAATGATCCATTTGAAATGAAATCTATCTTCCCAAACACAACCTAGATTCATTTAATATTTCCACCTTTTGTTATCTTATCTAACGCCCTAGTGGCGCTTGTTAACATTTGCCTTGTAATATCTTCAATTTGGTTTTGAAAATTAGGAACCTTGAAAACAGTTCGAGGGGGATGGATTTTGAGGAATATTATGGATATGATCTTGAGGAATTTTGTGAATATGAGCTGATAGATTTCACTGTTCTGAATGTTATTCTTGACTATAAACTGCAGATATGATATACAGATGGGAGTACATGATCCGTATGAAGACTGTGTCTCTGTAATGAGGCTGTACAAGAGAATGCGTGACCAAAATCACCTCAAAGATTTCATTGGAACAAGTTTACGCAAGCACACAACTGAATATCTTACCAATGAATTTGATTGTAGCAAAATGAAGGATCTTGAAAAACTGACACCTGATGAGCTATACGAGATGTCAAGGTCTAAGTATCGTTGTTGGTGTTTGGACTTGTTGCAGAAAGTACAGCATTGATTTAAATCAAAATATTGCTGATATTGTTACCTCTTGTCGACAACAATGAACATAGTAAGAAGGGGGAGATTGTGAATAGGGGTGTGGCTTTGTTACCGGATTTTGTTCATAGTACCGGTTGGAGACCTTGGAGTTTAAATGATTGGGTCCAGCAGATCCTTCCCCAAATCAGATGAAGTTTGTCTCTTTTCAGATAGTATCAAGTCTTTCATACAGTTAGAAAAGCATCATGTAAACTCTGGGGCAAGTTATTATACTTCAGAAATGACTAGAACAAATTTTAAACTTCTGTTGCTGTTGTTGTTAGGCGCAATGATACCAAGCTTTTAACTTATAGATCTGGTGCTAATGTGTTAATGAGAATTTGGGCCTTTGTCAGGAGATTGAGAGTTGGGATTTTTCWACTTGTGTTTTTTATCGGATTAACACCAACAATTATAATACCATCATAATCAGATACTGGAATAATTTGGTCCAAATATTGTTTAATTTTACTAACAAACAAGTATGTTTGAGGAATGGGGTTTTAGGTTTGCAACATTGGTTTCTTACTTTCTTGTGGTTAATCCCCCCATTTTAAATATATACTACCCTTGACCGTTGTGTTTGATTTGTACCAAACAAAAAGAAAAAGAAGCAAGTACCATGTTTTTTGGTATTCAAGAATGTCATAAATTTCCTCCCTTATTTCTCATTTGCATCAATTTAAAATTTTTATTATTGATCAACTATGTTTGAGTATACTCCGTACTAGAATTGAGCATTGGTCGGGCCAACACAAGAAGCACGTTAACATGTTGTGAATAACATTTTAAAAAATTGGTACGAGATCGTTATGAGCACGTGGACCAGCCTACATGTGAACACACTATTTTTAGAGAGAAATATAAATAATTATTAGTAAGCCACTTGGGCTAGGCACGAGGCTTGCGAGCTTGGCACATGGGTCGTTCCGACCCGACCCTTGCCACCCTTAAATCATATGGAGTAGATGAAATTAAAAGTACAAAGGATTGTCCTGACCTAGAAATTTTGTATGTCAATAGGTTTTTTGTTAACTTTTTTAAGTAAAAAAAAACCTCTTATTTGATCAATGATTTTAATGAGAAGATCGAAGTATAACCTATGTACTCTTGTATTTAAATATCTATTTCAAATTTTTAGTTTTTTTTTACTCTTTTTAAGGTAGTTATGAAACAAGGTAGGGTCAACAATAAAATGGAAATTTAAGGTAGTTATGTCTAAAGTTTTTTAATATAGGTAGTATTTTGCAAAAAAATGTATAACTAAAATAGTTATGGACAAAAAAAACCAGAAAATTATTATGAGTAATAAATCTAATTGTTAGATAAACTTACTCTTTGAAATCATAGACTTTCAATTATAATACTCGGTACTTCGTATATTATATAATCTCAATTTTTTATTCTTACATTAGTTCTACTTATCTTCATCCTATTAAACATTTTAGAGTGTTATAAATTATTAGTTAAAATATAAACCTTAAATAGTTTTCTCATGATAAAAATTTGTTAGTAGAAAAAATTATACTTCTTCCGTTTCAGAAAGTTCGTTACACTTTGTAGATGTTTCGTATTACTTGCCACATTTCTTTTTTGAAAATAAACTCTCTATATCCTTCTTATCTCACATGAGTCCCTTTTCTTTTTACTCTCAAAAAATTACTTAAAAATCRGTGAATTGAGAAATGAAGTACAAATTATCATCCCGCAGTAGAGGTGATCATTATAAGCCCGGCCCGCCGGCCCGGTCCAACCCACCCGAAAAAGCGAGGGTTTGGGAAACCAAATTTTTTTCAATTTTAGTTGAAAACCCGACCCGGCCTGCGCAAACCCGCTTTGACCCGCAAAACCCGTTCTTTTTGAGCGAGTTTGGGCAAGACTTTTTATATACAAGTCCGGCCCGACCCGCCCATTTGATCACCTCTATCCCGCAATTGTAGCTCTTTCAGGAAAAAAAAACCCTTAAAAATTGAAAAATTAGTTAAAGTGCAATTTTTTTGTTTCTTATTACCAAAATTATCCATTTATTTATCAGTAATTTACACAAAATGCCACTAGATTAGTGCAAATCTCATTAAGGGAGGGAATACTAGACTCGTGTGTTGCTTTCTTCTCCAAATTCAATTACTATCGTATTGAAACGATAAGTTTAAAAAAGAGGTTTTGGGGAGGTTTAGGAATTAGGACACTCACAGTTGAGCTTCTGAAGCTATCAATCATGGAAGCAATTGGGTTTCAGCTAACACACTCATTTCTATCACCCCACCAAATTAAACCCTTTTCTGCTCCACTTACTTTCATCAATTTCTCTCTTCTAAAGCAACAATCTTTTTTTCACGGTCAGTAAATTACCCCTTCTTTGTTCTTCTATTCTGCCTTTAATTTTTTTTTTWAWTRRTRKWTTMYAWTT
>SNQN01001198.1:42971-60953 GCA_008642245.1 Bassia scoparia | reverse complement strand
TTTTTWAWMSCCKAWTTTTWWTTTTTTATGTTTTCTGAATAAAGCAGCAAATTTGAGGTGTAAAAAGAGCAAAGATGAGCAAGATTTGCAGGAATTGCCTCCAGGTTTATCTCCTGAGTTTTATGATGATGTATGTCCCATGTATGTCTTTATCCTTTCTGGGTATCTCCATTTTTCTATATCAGTCTGAGTTTTTCTTTCAAGTTTCAGATCTTACTGTGTATTTTATGAGTGCTTTGCATTTATTGTTTCTCAAATTACATGCTTCTGTAGTTCTGTTTGCTTCAGTTGCTTGTAGTTGTGTGTTTATTTTACCTGGGTATCTGCTATTGGCAATAGATGAATTTTTCAAAATTTCAAACTAAGTTCAAATTTAAATAAACAGCAAGCACTAAGCAATGATTGAGACTTTGAGAGAGCAATTCAATTGAGATTTGGGAAGAATAAATTTGGCTTTCCATTGAGGTGGCAACATTGAGTGTATTGATTGCCCTTGTTCTCTAATAATAGCTTAAGCTTTTGGTTACTGTTTAAATCATTTACTGTGCTGAGGATTGGTTTCACTGTTTCAGTTAGCATACAACTTTCAAAGTATGCATTCTTGTTAGTGCATTGTTGATTGCATGTAAACCCAAGATATTTTAAAGGGAAGATTTTCTACCACAGATTTGCCATTGTAATTTTGGCCTACACTGTTACATATGAATATACTTGTTTGTAATACGAAGTGTGATGTTTCTATCATTATGTTCATTTGATTAGAATACCTATTCGACTTATTAGTTGGGTCTTTAAGCAACTTGTAACATGTGTGTGGTTGAGAAACTAGCAATGCCTAGGCAACAATATGGAGAATGATGTCTTTACTGATAGAGTATATAACATATTCCCAGGCCTCGTTCCTCAACCATCAGCTTAAGCTTTTTGTTTAGACCCAAGAATACGTTTTATACTCTATCATTTACAATCAGCTCTCGTCACCATGAGGATTTTTGAAACCTTCTCAATTCTATGATTCAAGTAATTTGTTGTTGTGTTTGGCTGCATAAGAACAAATGTCGAGCTATTATCATGACCTCCCATTGGAGTATCTTAAGGTCGATGGGAATTGTGCTAATGTTGCAAGCTGGAATTATGTGCTAACAAATGTAGAATACTAATTCTGCTTATTTTCTGTGTCCTTGCATTCACCATTGTGTTAAATCTCTGCTGACCTTGTATGATTCATAGCTTAATATCGCTCAACAATTTCTCTGGATGACTTTGAAAATGCATGTCAAATAGATAAGAACATGCTATATGAATTCATGGTGCAGGAAATATAGTAGCTCTTGAGAAAGAAATAAAATTTAAAAGTAGTATCGGAAACAGCTGTAATTTAGAGTTGCAAGAACCTAGTAGTCAGCAGGGACTTAATCAGATGTATAATTGTCTACTTTGTGAATAAAGCTAACCTTAATTTGCAACAGAATTGGCAAGCACAACAGCGCGAAAAGACCAAAGAGCTCCACAGGAGACGCCAAGAAGAGGATGAAGAAGAGGAAAGGAAAGTCCAAGAATACCGTGAAATCGGTACTCGTTTGAAAGAATTTCCTGATGAAGATGTTAGGAGAGCAAGAAAACTTGTTTCTAGCTTTATTAGGGCTGAAGAAGAAGTAGAAGAGGTAATACATTTGTCTGATTTCAGAATCACTTTACTTCCTCATAGTTATTCAGCATAGGAATTTGTTTAGCTTAAATTGATTTATAGTGAGAAGCAATTCATGGCTACTTGCTGGTTATGTGAACGTTGATTCTTTATTAATAATTTGGATATTCAGATAATTCATTTTTATTAAGGAAGCCTTAACAAAACAGTATGGATGATAAAGTACAGTTGGATTTCTTTTCTATTTTGTAAGCTTATTAAACCAAAAGACACTTAAGGCGGTATTGTGTTGGACTTGGAGTGGCCATCACCTCCACAAACTAATATCGATCAATGTTATTGATGTGTTATCTTTCCACTCAACCACTATATCAAATAGTGCGTCCCTGTCTTATGGTACCCAATATGATTTAGATTTGGTTTGCAGAAAATTGAAGAAGCTGCTGAGAGAGGGGAGCTCGATGAACTTGTTCTAATGGTCATCTGGAATCGCCTTGATCTTGCTAGAAGAGATGTATGTTTATTTTTATGCTTCCTGTTCATAACTGAATGCTAGTGGTGTCCTTCCGCGAAATGTTTAGGTCCTGATTTCTAATTTATAATATTTGGATATTGTATTCTTATGTCATTACTCATTAATTTTCTAAGTGCACTTACTCCCCTTCTTACCTCACTTATGGGACTAAGGCTATGATTGATTGAGGGGACTTACTCCCCTTCCACTCTCTGGTTTCTGTGATAAAGAATATTTGTGGGCTTTCTTGTCAAAACTGAGTGCGAAGTCTTTTTTCTGCGCTAAACAAATCTTCAGAATAAATCACAGAAAGAAGAATCAGATGGCATGTTGCTTGACTGCTTCATGTAACAGAGGAATAATGATCGTCACCTTCCAATTTCCTTATTGTTTTGAAGAAGGATTATTGATTCTCCTTTGCTCCACCCCCCTTCACACAATCTAAATGCTAAAAACAAGTGTAAGAGTCTAAGAGAGTGTGTGGGTTGTTTGTGTGGAATTTCGTTTAGTTACACTTGTTTGTAGAAACTAGAAAGTAGTCTAACTAGAGTACTAGACACTCGGGAAATTAGATTTAAAGGAAGCATTGTGAAGAAAATTGCTTCATGTAACAGAGGAATAATGATCTCCAGCTTCCAGTTTCCTTATAGTTTTGAAGAAGGATTATTGATTCCCCCCCTTTCGCACACTCTAAATACAAGTGTACGAGAGTGTGGGTTGTTTGTGTGGAATTTCGTTTAGTTACACTTGTTTGTAGAAACTATAAAATAGTCTAACTAGGCACCTGAGAAATTAGATTTTCTGCTGAAATTTTCGCTTAATATATTGGGAAAATGAGGTGAACATTTCCTTGCTGGCTTGTGTTTCCCCTCTCAATTGCAATCTTTCTGAGATATATTTATATCTTGATGCAGGATGAGAAGGATGCAATCAGAAGTCTAGATCTTCTGTACAGGAGGGTCGAGGTATGCTTCATCCTTACTTCCCCCACTCCTCTCTCTCTCTCTCTCCTCCTCCTCCTCTCCCTCTCTTCTCCTCTCCCTCTCTTTTGGCTGAAAATCCTTATGATTCATTTGTAAACACATGTAATAATTGTAACTTGATGAAAAAGTGCTCTTAAATCACCATTTTAGTACTCACACCAAGTTCAAGAGTTAGTCTTAAGGAAGACAAATTTCCTGATTTCCTTTATATTGTGTGAATAAGTTAGGAATGAATTGAACTAAAAGATCGCGGACAGTAGACATCTTTCAGAATATTGCAAAAGTATAATATTAGTCTATAATCCTTTGCATTGTAGTTCATATTCATTGTATTGGATCAATTATTATATTTCACTATCACAAGCTTAACGAGTTTCCATGACCTTATTGTTTGGTTTGAAATTTGATTTTGSTTAAGAGGATGACACTTATCCATTATTGTACAAAGAGTGGACTTTCAGTCTTCCACAAATATACAAAAGGTAAGTGATGATCCAACATTACTTTTTATCCAAGGCTTGTTCTTCATTCCATCAATAATCACCATGGCACAAATATAGTGCTACGATACACCCTAGTTATTTTATAATCAGATCAGTTACAATTTCTATAACTTCTAATTACAAGAAACAGTAACAATCTTAAAATTAGTCCTCGTAAAAAATATTATTTAAAAAAATCTTAAAATTAGTCAAGCATAATCTTGATTATACAACATAGTAATATCAGTCTGAAGAACAAAAGTTGAAGCATCCTGGAAATTATTACCTGAGTTGAAATCATTAGACCACCATCCACCCTTAATGCCCTCAATACCATAGCCACCCACATTATGATCATTAGCACCAAGAAGTTCATAGAGCTCAGCTTGAAAGCTCAAAACCCTTTGCATTTTAGATAGAGTATTATGGGAAACCCGAACATGATCTGTTGCTAGTCTACGAATTAATAACTGCTTTTCTCTGGCCTTTTTTTTAGCTTGGGTCTAGATATGCATATATTGCTTATTTTCATATTGTGCTTCTACTATTCTGCTTCTTTCTTGTCAGAATAATTTTATATCTGTTTCAACTAACTTTCAGACAGAGATATTGAAACGAGAGGCTTCGCCTGCCATGAGATTGCTCAATGAGTTATTGAATTTGCATGATGGGTTTGATGATGAAGGTTGGCTGAAGGAGTGCAAGAAATGTATGATTGAGACATTTCCCAGGGAGGATCCTTTCAGCATCATTGTTCCTGCTGGATTTGACATAGATAAGGTGCACTATCTTGCTAACACCTTGAATGTTTCTTTCTGCCTTTTCTCTTCTCATTGCCTCGATATAATATCAATCAATCAATCATAGCCTTAATCCCATATGCGAGGTTGGTTAACATGAACCAAAAGTGATATTCTGGGAAGTCATCCACATTGCCTCAATATAATAGATTATATTGAATTATCAATGCTTCATTGTATACATTATGAATTAATAATCTTACAAAACAGTATGGACTATAGAGTAATAATTTTTTCTGAAATATTCTATTTGTCATAACTTAATAAACCATTTTGGCAAATCTTGGTCAAAGTTCGTGAGTTTTGACTATCAAAATCCAATATAGTTTTTTTAGGGATGACAGAAGTTAATTAAGTTATAGCTCCAATGCTTCATACTTGATATCCTGTCAAAGCTTTGATAAGCTGTAGTAGCTGATTGCCTATGGTGTTTCTTAGGCTATTATTTAGTTATATTGCTCTCAAAGTAACCTCTGAAACATAACTTTTCCATTCACCTATCAAGCTTAGTCTTAATTCTATATCGGCCACACCAAAGCACATAGTTTGACAAGAGATTTTATTCTGAAGCTGACTCACGCAGTGATCTATAGGAGAGTATAGAGGAAAGAATTATGCTGAGTATTGCTAATAGTTCTTTTAGTTTGTCTTTGGGAGAGGGCAAGCTTCTCGAAAGCTGTAACAATCTTTCATTACTGTGAACGTTTCTCAGAAATTAAAGTAATCAAACCACTTCGTTATCTTTCCTAATTTTTCACTTGTCACCTCTTTATTTTGCCAAATTTTATGCTCATTCATAGCAAATCTTAATGTTTTATTTACAGCCATACTTGCTAAATATTCAGCTTTTTGTTCAAACATAAATGAACTTAACAGGTCAAAAATATAAGATTCTAATTTTCCAAACGGACTGTTTCTGTTATGTTTTTTACGGAGTATTTTATTTTTTGGGCAATTCTCAGTTTGAAGACCAAAATCTAATTTGTTATCTGCTAATACAGCATCAAGGCCCTTTACGTGCGCCATTGGAGACTGACGAAGTCCTTCTGAGGGTGGATTTTGTGAGAGAGGTTGACACATTACTGCAAGAGGTGAGAGCTGAACAGCAGGAAGTACAGGATGCACAAAGCCTTGACCCAGAGTCAGTTGCTGCTCGGTTAAAGCAGCAGGAGAAACAACGAGTCATTCGCCAAGTTGAATTGCTACTAGAGCTTGCTGTCGACTTGCAATGGTAAACGGCCTTCCTGTGCTTGACTTGTAAAGGATTGTACAGCAGCTTTGATAGTAGAAGTCTGGAACTATAGTGTTGCATTACTGTGCTTGACATGTACTGTGCACTATTGGGTATAAGGCCCATTAACAATCTAATGTGCAACGTTTTTATATTTCAGCTCACAAATTGTAGTAGTGCAGCTGCTAGTTGTTATTTGCTTTCCTAATCATACATGTAGTCATGCATTAGCCTTTTAAGGGTTTGGATTCTCTAGATTTACATAGATAACAGAACCTCACCCATGGAATCCCTAACCACAGCTCCATAGCCTTTTAAGGGTCATGCACAAGTGTTTTAACTTTCAAACTCTTCACCACATACAGGGCATCTTTCATCACACTCCACACTCTTTTTGGATAGATTAGTTTGAAGTTCGAACGAGCAATGCATTATGGAAGATCCTCTAATCGAAAATGTGCACGCACTTTAGGGAGTACAAGAGCCTTCTAATGCTTCGCCCAGAAGGTTTTATTTGGTGGTCTGGAACAACTTGGCATATTCCTAATTCGATGATTCATCTCCATAAAGTATGCATTTCAGACAGAACAATCCAATTGAGGTACACACTACGAACACAGGGAGGTGAATCTTTTTAATAGCATTAACCACATTAGAAGGACAGATGGTCGACATATAAGGCACATTCTAGCAATCCTGATCAAATAAATCATAGACAAGAAACGACTTCTCAGCATCATTAATGATGTGGCATCCTAGTTGGATGCCACTTGGATCTGATTTGGGTGACGTGGCACCTATATAAAAGGCCATGTAGGCATGTAAATAGGGGTGACTTGTATCCCTTCAAATCACGCCACGTGTACAAAAATTACTCTGATAAGAGAATAATTTTACTGATGAATGATGGAGGCTACTTAGGGAATTAACCCCCAAAAGGGAAAACCCTAGTAACCTTAACATGGGCCTCATATGGTAAATTAAGTCCAAGCCCACTGTTCAGGGAACAATATAAATACCCCATTTATTGCACTGTTCCCAATTTACGTCATTTCAGACCCTTCACATCAGTCATTTTCTCTGACATTCCTTACACCAAAAAGGGATATTCTCTGATCCCACTTTTCGTACTTTTTACCTCATTTAATCAGTGTCTGACTTAGGCATCGGAGGGGGATAATCAATAGATTATCTCCTTTGTTTCAGGTTGCACGAGAGCCCTGTGGACGAGAGCTTGTTCAGTCCAGAGGTTTGTTCAGTCCAGAGCCTACTCAGTCCAGAGGTTTGTTCAGTCCAGAGCCATTCAGTCCAGAGGTCCCTAAGTCGAGAGCTTTTCTGGTTTCACAACCTCTCGACGTTTCATTTCTAATCATCCGATTTCCACGTCAGGCGTGACTAGGGAGAGCCTGATCACCCTTTTGTATACCACCTCATATCTCTCGTTACTCTTGTAACAACATTTGGCGCCGTCTGTGGGGAGGCGTCTAGTCATGTCTGATCAGGATAACAGTGTTGAAGCTACACGGACTCGGCTCTTCGGAGCTGACACTGAGGCCAATCCAGACCCTCCAATCGTCACCGATGAGGTGGACGAATATGAAGATCTAGAGAGAGGTCACGACGAGGAACCTGTAGACGATTCAACAGTCTACATCTCCAAACGGGAATACGATGGACATCTGGCCACACTGCGTCAGCTCTTGGAGAGTGTTAAGACTCTAAGTCAGATGGTCCAGGACCTACAGCAAGCTCAGACAAAGCAGTCCGAGTTGTTGATGGTCAAAGGAGAGTTGGAAAAAAGGAAAAGTAAGCAGGTAATCGAGGGTGCCAGCACTCCTCCGATTCCCAAGCTGAAAACTATGGCGATTAAACAGCCTACTCCTGCCAACAAACCTTCAAATACTGAGAAGGCACGGCCAGTGGCCAAGCCACCTACTAAACCTCCAACTAAGCCTTATAGGCGAACGCCCCATCCAAAGAAATCWCAGATGCAAGAYAAGTCGRATCGTTCTCATTCAGCWGAYTCCCARTCTAGRCCCACTCAGCATGTTTCRAAGCTACCGYTCCATGATGTTCGGCAGCTTATTGAGGCCAAGAAGYCCAACAATTCAAAAATGGACYTRRGTTGGTTYCTGGAAGCTAAGAAACAAGCRAGAGCTTCCACDCAACTCAACCGTCCACAGRWCTCAGGCTCTGGATCAACTCCTGTTATGGAAGATCCAACCTTATCAGTGTTCCGAGGTGAGAGCCCCCATCAGAGCATTCGAGATCCTGATCTCTTGAATTTATATAATACTCTGGGGGGAGAAAAYCAGCGATTCGACATTGGGGGTAACCCTCTGTCTCAGGGTCACCTGCCAGCAACCTACCCTGCCAATGGGTTAGGCAATCCACAGCCATCCGATCTGGAAAGGCTTCGAAATCTCGCTCTTACTCAACACTCACCTCTCTCCGCATCTATTACATTGGCTCCTAAGCCAAAGATTAAGTTCCCGACGATAGCATCGTATGACGGAACGACAGATCCTGACGATCACTTGGCCATGTATAAGCATTTGATGCTTACCACGCCAGCTGACGATGCCACATGGTGTCGATTTTTTCCAGCAATGCTATCAGGCATAGCTCAAAAGTGGTTTAATGGACTTCCCTCTGGGTCCATCCACAATTTTACTGAATTGTCTATGATCTTCTCTCATCATTTCATGGCTAATCGCCAAGAAAAGAAGTGTCGCATACACTTAGCTCAGATCAAACAGCGAAACGGTGAGTCGTTGCGAAGTGTTGGYACATTTATGCATAAATGGACCTTGGATAAATGAATTTGATAAATAAATATAACGGACAAGTCATAGCAAAGGGCTAATTGGAGTAAAAACCAATTTAGGAAGAAATTTGGCGGAGAAACGGACAGAGGGCAAATGGCGCCACGCCACCTCAGTGGCGCCACGCCACCTCAGTGGCGCCACGCCATTTGCCACTACCACAATATGGCGCCACGCCATCTGGGTGGCGCCACGCCATATGCTCCCTGATCGCGTTTTAATGCGCGATCAGGTTTTATCTTGCTATAATTGGTTTATTGTCCGTTGGTGCCTACCATTAATGCAATTGATATGACATATAAATAGATTATGGCTGTTGTAAATCATTAGTATGAGTTTGAATTGGTTTTAAACACCATTAACTCGATGATTTGCCATTGATTGCATGATTAGGGGTTACACTCTTAATGTGGTGTGGAGGACTCCTAAGTGCCTTAAAAGGGCAAGCTTGATTCATTTGCTAAAACATCAAAAACACTGAATTATATCTTGTTGTCTCTTGTTGTTACTTGTTTCTCTTTGAAACTTCTGCAAACTTTTCAGAGAGATGTTTTTCACAAATTCAAACACAAAGTTCTTTTTCTTGACTTGCTTTGTAGATCAACAAAGTAAGTTGTTCTCCCCATTGTATATCTCATTAGTTATTTCTGGTAACCGTGATCCAGAGGGCGAAATTAAACTAAAAGGAATGCGTATCTCCTGCCTTGGAGTGATTATCCTTACTACCTCTATTATTCTAAACGAGCTATAAGAGGTTCAATCATGAAGCTCTTCAGATTCAGGCCTGTCCCAGGGATGTTGTTTTTGATAGCTTCATTCGAGGTCTCATGATTATTCTGATTCAAGTTTGAAATCGTGAAAAAGGGTTGCTCAGATTTAAAGAGTGCCCTACGAGAGGCTGAGGATCACATTCAAGCTGAGGAAGTTTGCTCAGTGTCGAGAAGTGATCGGCGAGAGGTGAAACATCACCAGAATCATTCGCCCAAGCCCTCTGGCGGTTCCTCCCACAAGGCTAGTCAAAGCAAGGGGGGAGGAGACCGACGAAGGCAAAGTACCTGGTCTATCGATAAGTCGAGAAGCCAGAAGAGAAAGTGGGAAAGTAATGGTCCTAAGTATGAATTTATGAAGGACCTCTTTCAGATTTATAAGGAGATAAAGGACAAGGTGGAAATTGAGGATCCACCACCAATGAAAACAGAGAAGAAGTTTCGAGACAAGAATAAGTACTGCAAGTACCATCAAGATATTGGGCATTATGCCAATAGCTGTCATGTTTTAAGGAACAAGCTAGAAGAATTGGCCGATGAGGGCAAAATCCCCGCCCATCTAATCAAAGTCCAAGTCAAAAAGGCCAAGGGAGATGATGGTGACACCGACACTGAAGTATGCCACATGATTGCCGGTGGCTTGTCTTCCGGTGGACCAACCATCAGAGGRAGTAAAGACTATTTGAGAAGTCTAAAGGTGGCTGAAGATGCACCTGTCCAGGCTGACGAGACCTTTCCAGAGGTTCTAATATGTTCGAAGGATCAGGGATCCATTCGACTGCCCCATGATGGTCCACTCTTAGTGGAGATGAAAGTGGCAAATATGAAGGTGAGACGAATCCTAATTGATATAGGTAGCTCGTCTGATATCATAAGTTGGGATTGTCTCACCAAGATTAAGTACAATGATGATGACCTTGTAAAGGCAACACATCCAATCATCGGATTTGGGGGGGGAGTGATTCACCCCGTAGGAATCGCTACCCTCCCAGTACGGTTTGGCAACCGTGACACTTGCAGACATTTGCGAGTAAAATTCCTAGTGGTTAAGGGACTCACCGCCTATAACATTATTTTGGGTCGACCAACACTCAATGTATCCAAATCTGTGATCGTAACCCATCTCATGCTCCTCAAGTTTGTCTGTGATGACAAGAAAACGATTGGGTCGATTCACGGAGACCAGCAATCGGCTAGGGAGTGTTACCTTACCACTCTTAAGCCTCTTGCTCGGGGGGAGGAGAAGGATGAATGTGATGTTCAACCCGCCCAGAAGAAGAGAAAATCAGGAGAAGTAATGATGGTGCATGGGCTTCACCAAGAAGCAATGACTGTTCATGGTTTATATCAAGCTGCTTCAAAGCCAGAGACTTCAGATGCTCCTGAAGAATATGTCCTTGATCCGACTAAACCGGATATGACAGTTAGGGTTGGAAAATCAATCGATTTTTCCCTTGGTCAGGAGATCAGACGATTGTCGGAGTTCAAAGATGTGTTTGCCTTCTCTGTCGAAGAGATACCAGGAATCGATCCGTCGATAGCCCAGCATGCTCTGAAGGTCGATCCCCTTACCAAGCCTGTTAAGCAGAAAAAGAGGAATCTTGGTCCAGTAAGAAGCAAAGCGGCTGATGAGGAAGTGAAAAAATTACTGGAGGCTGGCTTCATCAGGGAATGCCAATACCCCGAATGGGTGGCAAATGTTGTTTTAGTTCCCAAGCCAAACGGAACCTGGCGCATGTGTGTTGATTACACAAATCTCAAAAAGGCATGTCCAAAGGATCCATTTCCTCTTCCAAAGATAGATAATCTGGTCGATTCCACTGCTGGACATCAAGTAATGAGCTTTGTTGATGCCTTCTCGGGGTTTCATCAAATTCCCATGAAGGTCGAAGACCAAGATAAAACATTAAAATGCATTTGTACAGACACTGCTGTATTGCTATAAGTCATGCTTCGGCCTACGAAACGCCCCTGCCACGTTTCAAAAGCCTGGTTAACCAGTCTTTTTCAAGCAGATTGCGTCGAATGTCGAAGCTATATTGATGACATGATCATCAAAAGCAAGCTAAGGCAATGACCATCCTTCAGACTTGAAGGAAACTTTTGAAACGGCTTCGACACTTCCAATGATTAAACCCCTAAAGAAGTGCATATTCTGTGGTAACCTCTGAAAATTCTTGGATATTTGTTGACGAGAGACTGAGCAATCCAGCATAAGGATGCAAGCCGTGCTTGACATGACTCACCCAGAAGTGTGGAAGGAGGTCCAGAAGTTGACAGGATGCTTGGCTGGCTTTAGGCAGATTTCTCTCGAAGTCGGGAGATAATGTCAAACTTTTTTCAGAGCAATCAAAAAGAACGTTAATGCGAATGGACTCCGAAGCTTGAAGAGGCTCTCGCTAAAATCAAGGAACATCTCCATACCCTTCCTCGATTCTGGTAAGTCCACAGTTGGAGAAGACCCCTTATATGTATCTGCTGTTTCACAACATGTGTTGTCTCTGTCGTTTGGTACCGAAAGGGAGGGGTTCAACTCCCTGTGATATTTTATCAGCCAGCTGTACAAAGTGCTGAAATCCGCATACCCCACGCCAGAGAAGTTTGCGGCTTGCCTGCTCAAAGGCAAGTCGAAAGCTCCGACCTTACTTGCTCCCATAAAAATGTGGTGCTATACAGATCAAAGCCGATCAAAGACTCTCTCACTCATTGGAGTTCTCGGCTTAGGATGCTGAAATGGCCATCTGGTTGAATGATTTGAACATAGTTTATGAGCCCAGAAGGCAACAAGGGCAAAGCAATTGGCTATTATCGTTCGAGCTACCAACACCTCCTCAGCCAAGGGAATACCGAATGTCTGGAAGTTATGCCGTCGATGGGCAGCCACTCAGATGGTGTGGGCATATTCATTTCGACCCTCTCCAGAGGGTTATGTTTATGAGTATGCGATGAAGTTTAATTTTCAGTGCTACCAACAACGAGGCAGAATATGAGCTTTGATTCAGACGTCAAAATGTGCCAAAGCGCAGGGGCACGCCGAATTGAGCCATGTCCGACTCTCAACTTGATCGTCAGCCAGGTCAATGAGAGTATGAGGCCAGAGATTCGAACATTTGAAGTATATGGAAATGGTCAAGCAGAAATCAAGGAATGGATAGCTTTTATGCCTACAGGTGCCGAGATCTAGAACAATCAACGGATACTTTTTCTAAATTGGGCCAGCTCTGCGACGGGAACACCCCATTCGAACAGTCTTTTGGGAAGTAAAGCAAACAAATGAGTATTGACGAATCTTGAAGAATCAAACTTCATTGACAGAAGTAACCACCTGATGAATGCTTTACGTCGAGTTATAGTGAAATGGAACTCTCCCATCTGATCCACTTAGAGGCAAAAATATGTCCAAAGCACGGACTCCTGGTTGTTCTCGGTGAGAGGGCATTATATAAGAAGTCCTATATCACCCGTTTGTTGAAGTGGTGACTCCAGAAAAAGGTGCAGAGTTGTTAGCCTGATGTGCACGAGGGATAGTTTGCGAGTCACACATTGGTGCAAAGGGCACTCAGAGAAGGACTCTCAACTGCATTTTTGGCCCTCGATTCGCAAGGAGCTAAAGAACTGGCTAAAGAAATGTTTTAAGTGTCAATCCCATGCCAAACAACCTCGCGACCTCCGAATGATTAACTCTGCTCTATATCCATTACCATTCGCCAAAGGGCATGGACATTTGGGACCCGTTCCTCAAGCTTCAAAGCAACGAAGGTCTGTCTGAGCCCTGTGCGACGAGAGCTTGTTCAGTCCAAGCCACCAGTCCAGAGTTGTTCAGTCCAGAGGTCCCAAAGTCGAGAGCTTTTCTGGTTCACAAACCTCTCACGTTTCATTCTAATCATCCGATTTCCACGTCAGGCGTGACTAGGAAGCCTGACACCCTTTGTATTACCCAACCTCATATCTCTCGTTACTCTCTGTAACAACAATTAACGAAAAGTTAGGAACTCGAAAGTCTATTTAGAAAGGGAACTCAAGGGCTCTCCCAAACTTTAATTGAAGAGCCATCACCAAACTACTTTCCTTGCAACCTGCTCAAAAATTCTTAGTCGAGAGAATGGATTCCAAGTATAACTAGATGAAAGGGCTGACAGAGACCGCATGAAGTTCATTGTGATGAAAATATTTCCTTCTTAAAAACACGAGCCATTAGAGAGTTTTCATTGGATTGTGAGAATTCCTCCAAGCCTTGTTCAGCAAGAGAAAGCTTAGATTGAACGCTTGCGATGACCAATATATGCTTCAAATCTCTTCTTAGGGGTTTATTCTATCAAGTTATACTCATCATATAATTCTTCTAATTTTGTCATACTTCTTGGAAAAAATAATATTAATCTATACTTAATTCTCTAATTTTTTCATTTTACTTCCTGAAACTCGACGATGCATTATAGAGCCACCAGTATCTCTTTCGGGTAAAATTTACTCCGTAAACAAAATGTATACTTTGATAATACAAGCACACAACCAATTGACTCCACAGATTTTCATCTAATTTTAAGGAGAAATTATAGAAAAAAATTAATTTAATGCATATGTTTGACATCCGTTCGTGATGACGTAAAGTGTGTTTTTTATGACATCCCAAACACTTTCTTCCTAATCAAAAATAATAAAGAATAAAACAAAATGCCGGGACATTGTGTAACTCTAAGTGCTTATGCTTGGCAAGCCCGTACATTGCACAAAAGGTCGCCAAAACCAACCATGTATACGCCGAATAATAGCTTGCTCCTAAGCTAATTTAGCTTATGTTTGACTGCATTACTGCTAACTGACACCACAGAACGAGCAGAAATCCTTGAGTTGTAGGTATCAGCTTCACAATGTTGATACTTCATGTATACATGTCAAATTATAATAATGATCACAAATTTGTGGCAGTTGAAGAGAATATAGATCATGATGCTCAACCTTCCTAGACTGGTCTAGAGAAACCTAATTATTGTTTGAATGGAAACAAGTCAAACAACAACTACCAATGCTCAATTGCCAAATTAAACTTCCATTATTAATACACAATTGCTGAATCTACATCCTCTACATCTATCTATATGTCTATATACCTATACCTATACTAAACTAATTTTCACCTCCCTTATGTTATCCCTCCCAAATCCTCTAATTATACTTCCCTCCATTTTTTTAGTTGTCCCACTTTCCATTTTGGATGTTTTCAATTAGTTGTTCCAAACCAATCTAAAAATAATTTTTTTCCTTTACCTACTTTATTTACTCAAAAAATTAATGAATTACAGAAAGTACTCATTTTAAGTCAACTTTCATTACTTTATCCAATCTATTCACCCAAAATTATATTTTTCCCAAAAAAATCATTCACACATGTACTCTTACCTAACTTACTCAACTTTTTGTACCAACTAACTCATTATATTTTATCTAAACTCAACCAACTTTAAATACCGTGCCAATTGGTATAGAACATCTTATCTAATAAAAAACAGAAGGCAATTGTATAAATAAATAAATAATTAACCTATAAATAATAAACACAGAACCGATTTTTACAATTAGACTGACTACATCCTAAAAGACAACCAACACTTAATTAGCTTAATTAACTTATCCTCCAGCAAAGTTTTGACATTTTTTTGTTGCTCAATAAAGAAAATTACCATTAAAGCTCAAAAAAGTCAAAACAAACCAATAACATCCTAAACACTAAGGTGTCCTAACCGATGGGAAAAAGAACACACTTCGAGAAACCCAAACCACAGAAGACAAAACACACAGCTAATGACAAGCAGCAATAAACTTGTAAACTATACACAATTTCAATATTCTTTCTTAACATTGAGTAATATACTTCTAACTCAGTCCCACAACACAACTAGCAACAGTTTGATTTAATTTTCTGAACTAAACATACAAGAATAGCAACCCATATTAGACCAGGTAAGTAAAGCATTTTGGCTCTCCGAAACTGCATAACACTAGCGAGACAATTAAAAACATCAATAATACTAATATTTGAAATCCTTGATAGGGCAACCCTCCGTTGGCTGATTCTCTAGAAATCTTTGCATGCTGAATTACAACCAAAACCAATGAAAATGAAAGCCAAATCCGACGAACGAAGACACAAACCACATGCAGTGCTAGTAGCACATGAGATAGAAGATGTTGTAGAGTGCTCACATTTCTCAGCAATGAAACAAAAAATCCACACACTTGCTACCCCTCGGCATATCATTCCAATGCCCAATATGATGCAGTCCACTCTAGTTTTAAGTTTCTGTCTCCTATCTCTAAACCGAGCCACACAAACCTTTGTGCTCCCTTAGGAAAAGCCATAACCCATTCTAGATCACATAGAACACCCAAGCAAAACCCTTAGCATCATGTTCATTCTGAGTTGATAACTCGAATAGCAGAGGAACACAGAAAATTATCAATTCATAATCTCATGCCATAATACCCCATCCCCTTGAAGAATGTTCTCCTTTTTATGAGCAAATTTCCTCCAAACCCAACTAAATCTTAGATTTAGAGTAACTCCACCAATTTGGGTTTATGTAAACATTACTCACCAGCATTAATCTACAGTTGCATTATGCCCTCTTAGTGCTAATAGCTTCATTCCATCATGTCTGGCCATATTGCTAGAGAAATTCCATAATGGATGTTTTTTATACCCCAAGCCTCTTACCTGAATAGGATGGCCATTACCTCAGATGCCCAGTTAACAGCTCCAAGTATTCCCCTGGATAGAAAGCAAGTGCTCTTCCACAAAAAAGCTCTACACACTTTCTCAATCCCAGAAGAATAGCTTAAGAAGGATAAAGACTTTGCACCAGTAAAGTGGAATAGTCATAATACTGAATTAATGAGCTGTACTCTACCCAGAAAGAATATTCCTTAAAAACTCCAACAACCAAGACGCTGACAATCATTTATCAATAAACCTCACACTCCGTCAACGCAAGAGCCTATTCATGATGATATAGGACACCCAAAAGGATACCGGGAAGGAGAGACCAACAGAAAAACCATTCTAGCAAAGCACTGGTGAAAGCTACCACATATCCCCGTCCATATAACCCCTCACCGAGTCAAATCCTCAATTGTGTGAAAGTTGGCTTTCAAGCACCAGAAGAATAAGAGAAAAACCATGAAACGCTGGTCATTCATTGCATCAAAGAGTTCTTGTCAATCGTTTACTACACGAAGTATATCAGGATCGATCAACAAAAGCACATATGAGTGAGCTTGCTAAGTACGGTCAGCCAATCTAAGATTGGAGGGGAATCTTTGATACAAATCATTTGCATGCACCATAGGATCATGACTCCTAGCACACAATATCCCGTGACCGTACCATCACTATTACACCAACAAAAGTGGGGCCATAGGAGATCGTTCCCGTTTTTCAAGCCTCTTTTAGGTGAAACAGAATGCCGACTGCAGAGACCATATAATAATTAAATGCAAATAGGAGAACGACACAATCAGTAGTCGAAAAAACGATCAAAGAATTAAAGAATGTGAACCATGAACCAGACCCACTTGTTGTTTACAAAAAGATTTAAAAAATTTCATTAAATACCTAAAACACCTTCATCGATATCCTTATCATCATTACATACAAAAATTCGCATTTCCACACACTTTTAAACAAGTTCAATCTACAGGCCCACATATTATTAAACAAGGTCCTGTTCAGATGAACGTCAGTGGACATGAGTGATCACCTATTAACCACCACTGGAGTCTGCACGATGTCAAACGATCAACAAAATTGTTCAACAGAAATTGAATGCGGATGTCGAGTATTCATGTCCATTTTAGCGCCATATGTCACTAACATCCACATATATGTTATAAAAATAGATTATCAAGAGATATCGATTCTCAATAACTCCCCCCATATTATAATATGAAACCTAATAACTTACCGACTCAACCAAGCTTAATGAATACTGGTATCATCATCGCTTTTATAAAAGATATATAACCTTATACGTGGTGTCGCCCCTTTCGAGCTCTACAAAGATTTAACATGTTATAAGCATCCCTCTTTCGTCGGAATTATAATTATACACCACGTGCCACCCTAACAAGACCCGCACAAGATGTCCATACGTACTTCTTAATTTGAGTGTCGATACCCCAATCTCGATAGCATCTATTTTATATATAAGAGTAGTCTTCTCTGTTACTCAAAATTTCATATGGTATCCCAATTAGCAAGAATCCCCACACACACTAGAATTAATTCTATAATGTAAGGCAAGGAAAATTGCCAAGATCAACCAAAAACATAGACCATTAAAAACACAACCGAATTTGGCCCATTTATCTTTAGCATTAGTATTAATATATCTGTACAAAAAAAGAAGAGAAAACCGGCTTTAATTTCAAAAAAAAGTCAATTAATATTCAAGCCAAAAAGGAAATACGAAAAACAGAAAAAAAGGAAATAGAAAAGAGGGATAGAGACCGAAAAATAAGAAAAAGGTCAAGACCGCCAAATTGAAACTAAGAATAAGGAAGTAACGAAAGGTATAAACCACAATTCAGCTAGAAATTGCATTTGACACTCAAAATTTCATCGATCAAATTGTACCACAAATCTCAAATAATAGTGACAGACGGAATGAGAAGTTATTACAATGGAATTTAACGAATGATAGTCACACAAAATCTTTTAATCGAAATTAGAATTT